>JAGDQP010052276.1:0-13824 GCA_022664845.1 Lepisma saccharinum | reverse complement strand
ATAAACTATGAGTAAAAAGGGTTTATAAATTTTCATTGCGAAAGCTTTAATAAGTAGAAGTAGCTCAATATTTCAGATTTCAATAAGTTATGCGTCTTGCACGAAGGTGTTATGTTTTGAAGGCAAACTGCTGTGTGCAATGTAAGTGTTGCTACGAACCGTAACTCTGCTTTCTTTAAAGTGACTGCAAGTAACCTGATTATTCTAAATTGATCAATGCTTTGCGTTTTACTTTTATATCTTTCATGAACGGTTGGGCACGTACTATTGAAATTTGGTACATTTACTACAGTGACCTTGAACACTAGGTGACAATATCGCTGTTTTCTGGTAGATAGGTAGTTTACTAGAACTTTGGTTCCTCTTACTCCTTCTCTTTCTGCCAGAATACGACGAATGCCACTGGTGTAGGCAATCGTCACGGGTCCTGCTGTGGTATAAAGTTCGTTGTATAGTTCAAATACGTTTAATGTCCTCGCAGTGTTATGTTTTAACGTGTTTCACGGTATGTCGTTGTGCCACATATTTACGCTAAAAGTTCAAAGTTTCAGTATCTGCGATTTAAGTGTGTCTATGGATAAACTTTAGCTTTTTGCCTCCAGTCTGATGACAGTTTTCTTGGAGGTTAGTGCTACTTAGGGACCTTTCTGTGCTGTGGTGTGAGTCGTTCTCAAAGTTTTCTCCTCTGGTGGGGTAATCCTTTCTCACCCCTCCCCCTCTTTTCCTTCGTTGTACATTACATCTTTTCTTTGCTATGCTTCAAGTTTATTTACGTTTCGGCGATCGCGTGCTCCCTCTTCGGGTTTTCTACAGTACTCGAATGTTCTTTCTAGTATAATATATTACATTTCATATAAATTATTTCTGTTGTATCAGTCTGATGCCTTATGCTACTCGTCCGATGCGTGGTTGTGGGTGATGACCCAGTCTCGTGAAACTGTGTCTTAGCTCTCGAGTGACCTCGCTGAGGTTCAGATAGCTAGTTTCCAGTCTGAGTGTCATTCAGAATTGACTCTTTACGGGTGTTACCCACTAGCCCGTCTGAATGTGAAATTTCACGTTCCTATCTTTACCCTTTCTTAGGGAAGTAAATCCTCGGTTGGTGGAGTGTGACGAGGCTTCACGGGGACGCGACCGGAATTGCATTTTATATGACCGGCTCTTATGCTGTTTCTGCCCGGTGTTAGTAACCCCTTTTCTCTGGATTGTCAGAGGGTTCTAGCAAGTGGCGACTGAAATTGTTGGCTCTTGTGCTGTTTCTGTCAATCACCTACTTGTTCTGAGGAGGATTTGTTTACATGAGATCCCTTCGTGGAAGCCAGTATTCGAAATACTAGTTCGCACTGAGCCACTGCACGACTTGACAACAACGTTCGCGTCTACTGTGTGATGTCAATCCCTATCCAATTTTGTGACGTATAGTATAGAGCGCACTCTATACTATAGCTGGTGAAACATGGATAACCCAATAGTAAAGTTTATCCGAAACTTTTGGAGATTTGTAGTGAGCATAGCTGAGTCGAATGACGTCAGAAACCTGTAAACCTGCGGAGGTCCCTATAGCTCCCATATGCTAATATCGGAGGGGTAGAATCACTTATGGAGGGTAAGGAATGGGTTAAGACTTTCACTTTCTCCCTTGAAGTTTTCCCCGTAGCATCTTTTTCCACTGGTTTCTAAAAGTTATATTTTATTCCAACCCCGATTAGACCATATTTAAATCGGTAGAAAGAAATAGATTTCATAGAAATATCGGACGTAGCCCTCTTAATCTAGTAGCGGCGGCGGACTTCAGATCTGACTGGGGAAATATGAAGTTCGGTGGTGTACTGCAATTCCAAATACGGTAGATATGAAAATAGTATTTTCTTAATCAGTGGCATAGCCAAAAACAAATCTGTATTTTAGAATCTGCAGATGTTTTTTTAAATGAAATCTGAGTCATTAACAGTTTACCGTGATAATCTTAACATTAGCTACGCTAGTGAAATGTTCATAATAATAATAAAAAAAACACCTTATGTAAAATTCATGAGCCTGGAAAGAAAATTGAGTTTCCTGCCCATAATCCTGTCTAGTATTGGATTCCCATATTCACTGTTCTTTTAAATTTACATCAGGTCCCTTCAGGTTACATCGTGCCGTCTTAATAATTTAGTCACATTATCACATAATAGAAAAAAATAGAGATATATCTTTTTTTAACTTTTTTTTTTTTTACATTTTAAAGGTCATAGCATTTTTTAGGTCATCAACTTCCAAGTCCTAGTTATTTCTCTACTAAACAAAGACAGACTGCGCAGAATGAATAAAAAGAAAAAGTAGCTCGCATCCGATTCATTTGAAAAGATGACAAATATATTGCTACTGCACCAGTAGCTGACCAGCTGTAGTAGCCAATTGTGAACTAAGATTGTTTCAAGTAGATTGTTCCTTGGAAAAACGAAGGAATAAAATAATTATTACACTGTGCGTTCTGCTCTCTTCCATATTCTCTTAACACATTCTATGTGGTTTTGGAGGGCACAATGCATTTCCCAATTCCACAGCCTTTTGAGACTACACGATTAAACCTTACGGGTACTAGTATTAAAGTCAAGATTACATTGTTTCCCTTATTGGTCAACCACTGGCGACTGATCCATTAATGGTACGGTCACAATAGAATGGACAGAAGGTGCTGACAATTGAGCAGCTCCGCCGAATGGTCTTTTCCTATGGTGGAGTAGGCACAGGTTATCTTCCATCCTAATAGGAACATAGAAATCTACTCTCTTCATTTCGTTACTTCCAACAAATCTACGGATTTGTGAATCGTACAAGAATTTACAGCACGTAATTACATTGCAACACCCAACCTTATTTATTGGTTTAGGCATGTTATCTCGCACGCATTCCAACTGAAGCACTTACTTGTAAAGTTCCTTGTAAGCGTCTATGTATCCAGACAATTCCACATCGTCATCCTCCATCAGGCTACTTGCAAATCCATCGTGTACAATTCTTATATTAAATTTACCATCAGGTGTGGGCGCTGTTCCTGTATCATCCCTTGCTGTACCACTGGTACTAACCCCACTTTCTGACATGATTCCTGTCGTATTACACAACACTAATACGCTGCTACCTGTGCATAATCGCGACAAGTTGGACTTTCATCACGACAGGAATTGCTCTTATCAGTAGCCTTTTTATCGAAATCAAAATCATCACATAACCAATATCAGAAATTACGACCCTGACACAACTTGCACTTGCAGTTACCACAAGCGTATGCCGACAGCATTTGAGGAACAGCCGAATGCACCCGAGAGATCACGAATGCTTGGGGTCGAGAATTCACGCAACTTCTAGCAAAGGATGAAACTAGCAGGAGCAGAGGGAAGTATACTTTAGACAAGAGCGTAATAATTGTACATAACATTTTCATATTGACAATATTTCTAAGTTAAACACATTTGTATGATAATTTTCTTAAAATTTTAGCTGTGTGTTCGAAATTTGTCAATATAATTTACTTTTTTTTTTCAATAATGTAGTTTTAGTGACAAGTTTTGTGATTGCCTACCAGAAGTTAGTTGAAAATGGGGTGGTATTATTATTTATTAAGCCTCCCTATAAAATCATTATTTCCAGGACTTGTTAATTCCCAGTTTTCTTGCCAGTTGCGATAGGCAAGCGTTCCCGAGGTTCTCGTTTTGAATCTCGATTGAGCCATAGATGTTTGTGGCAGTTTACTTTAAACTGTGTGCGGAAATCATCAAATTAGTATACAATGTTTATAAACTATATGTTCTAACTGTTTGAACTTGAATTTTATTTTTAGCCTTTAGGCATCTTTGGCTCAGGTATATTTGTGTACCGGATTCACCTGATCTTTAAAGAATTCTAATATTATTTGTGTGTGCCAGTTCAACGTTTGAATACTTATTAAAAATCAATGTTTGGAGCAAAGTAAATAATGAGCTTATACTGATGTTTAAGAATAATTATCAAAGACAGAGAAATATATGTTTTCTTTATACATATAGATTTCTTAATTAGTTCTTTTATAAATGCTTATTTTAATTGATTCTGTAATTCTTTCTTTAATATATTCATTATTTTGTATTAAGATTTTCGTTTTATACAGCTGAAACTCTGCAAGAGGAGGAATAAAGGGAATTAGAAGCTATGGAAATGTGGACGTGAGGACGAAATGTGAACGGGAATAATAATAAAACTTTTTATAGACATACTTTTCTTAAATAATTCGTACTAAAAAGTAAAGAATAATTTTGTTCATGCATGACTGAAAAGAAAAGCATGGGGCGCGCTCTTATATATAGTTACTTTATTAATTCTTCAATTGGCGCGCCCCACGTTTTTCTTTTAGTCATGCATAAACAAAAATATTCTTTAGTTTTTAGTACGAATTGTTTAAGAAAATATGTCTTTAAAAAACTTTTTACAGGCGTTTCTTTAGTGTTCAGAATGGTTCGTGCTGTCCTTAAATCTTGCAACCTTAATTTAAATAATTTCCTGACTTCATACAATAATGAAATTTTGAACAGTGACGTAAGTCGGTTGGCAATACAATATTCCATTGCTACTTTCATATCTTTCTATATATTGATATATTTCGATATTTTTTTTTTTAAATATGGACTTCTTTATCCTAAAATAAATACTAGCCTGCAAAGATGTGGAGTTTGACAGCTTGCAGAACACTTTAGGATTCGGGTCACAAAGCATAAGCTTCAGGAAAAATATTCGAACACCGAAATAGCTCGAAAAAAAAATAAAGCACATTTTAAAGACATACTTTTCTTAAACAATTTCCACGTAAAAGTAAAAAAAATAATTTTGTTTATGCATAACTAAAATAAAAAGCATAGGGCGCGCAAAGTTCAAGAATTTATAAAGTGACTTTACGATAAAGAGCACCCGATGCTTCTCTTTTAGACATGCATAAACAAAATTACTTTTTAGAACGAATTGTATAAGAAAAGTAATCAAAAACTAACATTTTAACTATTTAATAACATGCAAATAATGTTAGCTGCTCCGAAATAGCAAAAAAAAAAAAAAAAAAAAAAAAAAAATAAAGTAGCACGAAAAATTGGGGGAAAATGTTTTCGCCTCCTTTTTTTCCGCCGTTCAATGTTTCCGGTTTTTTAAAAAAAAAACACAAACACACACACACGATTGCACACTATTCTCTGCAAAGTGCAAAAAACACCGCAAAAACTTGCTACAGGCTAACCATCCTTGAGGCTAACATGCGGAAAGTTATAGCCATTCGCGATCTCTCGGGCACATTCGGCTGTTCCTCAAATGCTGTCGACAGATGCTTGTGTTACTTCCTTCCTTTTCTCCTCAGGCTCCTCCTCTTCTTCTTTTTCATGTTCACTACTAGATGACACTAGGATCTCAGGGAAGTACATGTATCCAAAGCCTCGCCGACTCTCGCGCAGGCACAGAACCCATTGAAAGGAGCAGAACTCCCAGTGTCGTTATCAAGGGGCGGGCACCCGGGAACGTGCCCCCCTTACGACTCGGACTATTTTTATTTGCCGGGCACATAGCATCTTTTGGAGCGATTCATTAGTTTTTTTGAAACAATCATACACTAACATGTAAGAAAATTTTACATATTTCTGTTGATTATTAATAAAGTATACATAACATCCACTCTCTATTCTCCTTATTTACAAACTTAAAAAATAATTAAATCTTTTCTTTACAGTGCGAATTTGTCCCGAAATTCTTCCCGAAATGGAAGTCATAGTAATGGCTGGTATTCAATTCTAGTAAGCCAATGAGCTTTCAGAATTTCTAGTTTCTGCCTATATCAGTGCATTTACTTCAAAATTTTTCTTCGTAACATAAAAGGACTAGTGAAATAGAAGACAGTCAGGAGTGGCGCAATTGAGCAGTGGGTAGGTGACGGACTACAATCAAAGCTGAAGCTTCTAGGTTCGAGCCCACATCCAGATAATAGAAGTTTTTTTTTTCGTCAGAGACTTGAGGTTGAACAAGACAAGTATTTAGCAAGTTTGGCGTGCAAAGTTCGTAGCAAATTTGGCACATGTCAATTAGCAAGTATGCTGCAACATTGCAACAAGTTTGCAGCATTGCAATGCCAAATCTCACACAACTTATTGCAAGTTCGGCTGCTTTCTGGGTTCTTGCAAAGTAGCATATCATCGTATTACTGAACATTGTGTAGTACATTTTCAAATGGACCCTTGTACACTAAAAAAAAAATACGTCGGTCTCGGGAGAGTATATCCGTAAAGTAAGCACAAGAAACAAGTGAACGTGTTACTGTTTTTATGCTAAACGTGATTGTTGGTGTTAGCGTCGCGTATAATGTAAGAAATATCTAACTTTACCTAACCTAATCAGTAATACTACAGTGTAGCTACTTTTTATATAGAGTACTGGAAACGCCTGAAAATGCTGTTTTGCATTCCTATAGCCATATTCTACTACATTGTTGTAGTACGCATTGAGAACACAGGTAAGGATAAAATATCTTGTCAAAACCGTTGACCACTTGATGTACTGGGTAGATTGTTAGATTGTTGGCCGCGAGACCCAGGTTCGATTTCCTCCGTTTTTTTTTATGTTCCTGTTTAAATAATAACTGTACACATTTGTTTGTAGTTAGAAATAATTGTTCTCTCTTGCTCCCTTGTGTATGTTCACATTTTACAGTATTCAAGGAAAAAGATAGGGTAAGTTCAGGTTCGATTCTTTTTCGTTACACGCACCTTTCAAAATTTTACACACTTTACGGAAATAGATAAGTCAGATTCGATTGTTTCTTCATTATAAGCATTACAAACACCAAATATTATATTTAATACCCAACGCTTTTTCAATCTTCTCTATCGTCGGTAGTTCAGCAGATGGCTAAGATATGACACTAGCTACTACTGAGAACCATTACGACGTTCAAGCTCAATGGGATTCTCAAGGAAATTGTTGATTACATATCAGACATTCTAAAAAAAGTAAAACGTTAAGGAAATCCATGCTAGGACAGGAGTTGTCCTAAAAACGGCAGTTCGGTTTTATGAGAAAAGAAAACATCATCGCAATTCCAGAAAATCTATAAAAGAACCGTTATCGAGGAGTTTAAGATCAATCAACGATCAATCAACACTTGAGATTACAAAGTTTCACATCAACAGGCGCAGATGGACTCATTCGGATAGATGGCAGATCGATTACACCAACTGAAGAGACGAGAAAACAGGCAGAGACAATCTCTTGCAAGTAAGTATTAGATTATGTTTTGAGAGGCGGGGATGGATCAGAATACTATTTTCACAACACTATGTTTGGTTGTACACGCGTTCACCGTCACTTCATACTTAACACTACACAAAAGGTTTGTTGAACTTTCTGTTGCCTCGTTGTGAGTTCCAGAACGATACAACTTATGCTCATTACGGTAAGTCTACATTAGGTCTTGTTGATCAACATGTTTGTTTGCGCGAGGATTATCTAAAGACCGTGACAAACTGTAGATTTTTGCTTAACAAGTAACGATGCGTATGTATTCTCCTTGTCTTCAAACTTTCTAACAAGAATGAAATTGTTTATTCTGGTTTACTGCACAAAAATGTGCACTGACTTTGTACAATTTTTTGCGTGAGGTTTATAAATTGTCACGGTCTGTAGATAATCCTCGCGCGCACAAACATGTTGATCAACAAGGCCTAATGTAGACTTACCATTAGTTTTGGGTTCCTAATGTTTGATTATATTATTACTGTTTACCCTTCACCGCACAATACACAAAAAGTAGAAAACTGAATACACAAAACACAGAGTATTTAACGAGCGCTCACTTACTGCTGCAGATTTCAGCAGCAAGGCACTCACACGAAGCTACACTTAGACAATAATTCATCTCTGCTTGCTTTTACTTTATTTTCTTTATTATATTTTAGTGTTAATGATTTATTAACACTTTAGTATTTGGTTTCTTTATTTACTGATTTCATTTACGTTTTCGCTTTCGGAAATGTAGAAATTAGAATTTCTCAAATTCGTGCTTGTACAAAACCGCCATCAGTTGCGCACTAAATGTTCTCAGTTAGTAATTCAACAGAAAATAATGCTAAATCAATTATAAATTATTCACACTAATGTTTATGAATATAGGTTTATGGTATTTGATGTCTTATTAGAATTTAGGCTTTAAGTTCATATTTCGGAGTTGAGTAGTAACGAACATTGAAGTTAGCATTGCAAAAGATTACGTAAATATATGTATTCAATTTCTGGTGGTATATCAGAGAGATTGTATAACATAGATTACAGGAATTATTTTATAAGAAGCAATAACAATAAAAACTTTATTGCTTTTAATTGTTTTTGACAATGTTTGTATGAAATTGTCTCAAGAACATGGGATTATATACTTGCGCGGATCAAGAAATCGCATTACTAATTAACTAAATATTGCAATCTTTTATTATTTTTGTCACAAGTTCGTCCATAGTTTACAACTGCTTTATTTGTTCACTGTACTTTATTAATGCGGCAATTACATGCAAAGAAGTTCCAAAAGATCAAATTCGCTGTTCGCTACTCAAAATTCTTTAATCATAAAGAATTACCGGTGCAAGTAGGGATAGCATATTCGTTAGGGAGGTAGAACTATTGCTATTACGTCACTGGAAACTTAGGTCGGCAAGAGTTTAGTTGTCTGATTTGTAGGTGCATTGGGACCGTGGCGGCGGCAATTTGTAACGCCTCCACTGCACAGTGGGCCAGAGATCCATAAAACCTGGCCAACCCCAAAAATGAAAGTGCATGGAAGGGTCTATCACCTAACGCATATGATCCAGGAAGGTCCCAATGGTATACATCTATCAGTGTTACTGACATATTCACTGTTTTGGTCAGGAGTGAAAACCAAAACGAAACTTTGTAAATGTTCTGTATTCATGTGTATTTTCGATGTTAGAGAAGGTTAAGTTTGCGATATTTTTACGGATATTAGCGTCATATCCACGAGTGGGTAACTATTTTTTTTCGATCTGTGTATATCATAATTCAATGATAGACATGTAGTTATGACGTTATATGTAATTTATCAATTCTATGGATGCTTATGGAGAAGTTGGTTGTAAATCACGAAAAGAAATAACATATTTTTATGGTTTCGTAGGTTTTTAAACCGAGAAAAGCGGATACAAGACTGGGATTTTTGCTAATGCGGTACTTAAATTATTTATGTTTCTGGAACAGTGAACCAATTTTGCCCATTTTTGCCCGTTTAGATTGTAACTGCATATTTACTGTGGATGGTGTATGAAATTTTCTAACCAAAATACACCATATTAATACAAAATTTTGTTCTCTTTTCAGAGAAATGCCACATAAAATAACTAGAAGAAAGCTATTTGAGTTTCTGAGGAATGCAGAAGGGAAGAGAGAAGCCAAAAAGCAGCAGCTCCTGCGCTTCGTGGAAGATGAAATATCAGGTGGAGAGACGTTATGTAGTGCTGACCAAAAAACAGTAGTCGCCTTTTGCTATCAGATGTTCCAGAAGCTCGACAAATGCAATCGCGAGTACGGGAAAGTAGAGGAAAAGTATGCGAACTGGCTGGATACTGATATTAATCTGGTTACTAGTGAACCACAGCCATCGATCAGCGAAAGTCGGACGCCCACAGGCAAACTTTGCAAAAAGCAGTGAAAGATCAAAGAGGAGAAAGACTGAAGCAATTCGGTCAGCCGAGAGTGGAACCACTCTTGCTTAGCAGCCGCGATGAAGTACAGAGAGCAAAGAGAACTTGACAAGACAAAAGTACTACAAGAAATCGAGGCAAGTCCAACTAGAGCGACCAAGATTAGGAAGTCCTGGACACAATCCGAAAGGCACACTGCAACGTCGTACGATTCAGATAAGGCTCTGGCATTGTTTTGGGAAACGAATCTAACAACACATCAGTACCAGCTTCTGAGGAGTGAAGCGAAGAAACTGGGCCATGATATTTATCCCGCTTATAATCACGTACGGGACGCAAAGAAGGAGTGCTACCCAGAGGGCATACAAGTGAGTGAGTCGTTGTCGGAAGTGCCACTTCAGAGTCTACTATATCACACTGTGAAAAGGCTTTTGCAGGTTCAAGTCTTGGTTCCAGTCTTGGAGAGCATGCCACGGAAGTACCATATGCGTCTAACGTTGATCAGCAAGTGGGGCTGTGATAGGTCTAATGGCCAGGCCCAATACAAGCAGTCAGCCAGCGAGGTTGCGTTTCAGGATTCAGACATCTTCTTAACTTCATGTGTGCCATTGCAGCTGTTCTTCGAGAAGAAAGGTGTAAGAGTTGTGATGTGGCAGAATCCCCACCCATCATCACCACGATTCTGCCGCCCAGTTCGGCTCCAATTCAAAAAAGAAACCGAGTACCTGGCACGAGAAGAGGTGCAGCGACTACCAGAACAAATATCAGCCTTAACACCAAGTAAGGTGTTCGTTAAATATATGGCGTTTCAAGTCCAACACAGCCTCCATTTGACGTTGATAGACGGCAAAGTCTGCAACGCTATCACGCATACAAAGTCTGCACAAACCTGTTATGTATGCGGCACACAACCTAAAGATATGAACAGTTACAAGAAGATTTGGAAGCCATCAGCAAGCCTGAAAATCCCGAGTCCTTCAGATTTGGTCTTTCTACATTACATGCATGGATTAGGTTCATGGAGTGGCTGCTTCATGTAGCCTACAGACTAGATACAAAGAAATGGCAAGTCCGGAAAGAAGATCAGTCAGCCGTGAAGAAAAGGAAGGAAGACATCCAAAAGAAATTGAAAGCCGAGTTAGGTCTCATTGTTGATGAGCCAAGGCCGGGCGGCAACGGAACATCAAATGAAGGCAACACGGCTAGGAGATTTTTCAGAATGCGGAAACGGTAGCCACGATAACGGGCCTCAGTACGAAACTCATCGAGAAGTGCTCTGTTTTATTACAGGCATTATCCTCAGGGCTGGACATCGACGCACACAGATTTGAGGAGTGGGCAAATGATATCCAGGCATGTATATTGCAAATTAGCCGTGGTTCTACATGCCGGCATCAGTTCATAAGATTCTTGCTCATGGCCAGTCCATCATCGCCCATTGTTTGCTTCCGATAGGACACATGTCCGAAGAGGCCCAGGAGGCTAGAAATAAGCACATTAAGCAGTACTGAGAGTATTACTCACGGAAGTGCTCCAGAGAGAAGACAATGGAAGATATTATGCTCCGTCTTTTTGTGACATCTGATCCCCTTATTTCGACCTTCCGCCAGCCCATGTCTCAACAAAACAGAAGAAAGGCACTATGCCCGGTAGTCTTTTCCCTCCTCAAGCCACCCCTTCTGCCTGTAACAAGTATTGAGTCTGACTCTGAATAACTAGCCATTTAAGTGTAAATATTTTTCTAATGTCTTTTACATTCAACCTTGAGGGTAATACAAAGTGATGAGCAATGTGAATTCTACGATGTGAAATGAGAATGTAAACCAGGGAGCACGGGAAATCAGACAAGTATTAAAAAGAATTAACATGGGAAACAGGTGAGGAACCAAAAACATAATTTATAAAGACAATTCGCACAGAAAAGACAGACTGTTTTGTGATATAGATCGTATAAAAAGTGGTTGTGATATTTTGCGATCTTTCGAGACATAATGTATGACAAATATGATTTCATTTGTTGCTTCTTTTACATCCGATTGTTCTGTAATATCTATACCCATATATACATCTTTATGAAATTTGTGTCCGCCATATTGAATTTTCCCCTTTTGGTATCAAATTCGTAATGAGCAACCTTCTGAACCTATGTATACCAAGTTTCATAAAAATTAAAACACGGCTTCCTATTTTGGCCAGGTTTTCGGGGTTCCTGGCCCACTGTGCACTGGGATGGTTTTATATGTGTTCATCAGTCTAAGAAGAATTTGACGTTGTGCTCTGTCTAGGATTTGTTTTTGTCCAATGTGTTTCATCCTATGAAAACAGATGCTTGCTCCATATCCAATTACTGACCTATTACGTCGTGGTATGTTTTTATTAGTTTCAAGGGGATTTTTTAAATACCTTGTTTGCGATATTTATCAATTTATGCGTTTATTACGTGCTGCCTAAAATTTAGTTTTTCGTCTAATGCGATTCTCAAGTTTTTAAGGTTTTCTTCTCTCTTTATAATTTTGTTATTTTTTTTTAAATTCCTGTTTAACTTTCCTTTAAATAATATGTATTTAGTTTTTTTTGCCACTATTTGTAGCTTACTTTCACACCACGACGTAAGTGATCTCCTTATATTATTTCTTTGGTTTGAATTTCCTTTAAGTACCAACGTCAAGTCGTCTGCGTATCGTACTACATATTCCACCTCATCCATTGCATTTAATTTCTCCGAGCATGGCTGGAAGGTTATGTCCCAAAACCGATCCCTGCGGGCTTCTCTTTGTTGGTATTTTTGTCACAAAGCCATCCGCAGCTTCCACTTCTGTCATTAAAGTAGTTTTTAATTAATTGTCAGATTTGGATATAGTTATTTAGTTTCCTTAGCTCCTCCATTAGAGCCGCGCACAAGAGATGATCGAAAGCAGCTTTTATATCAAAGGATATCCCCATTATGTGCCGGCATTCGTTTAAGATTATCAATTTCATTGCAGATTGTGTTAATGGCATTCTCTGTCAACATTCCTTCTCTGAATCGAAATTGTAATTTATACTTATCTAAATTTGTTCTCTTTTCATTAATTTTGTGTACTATTATTTTATCAAAAAATTTAATAATTACATTTAATAGAATATTGACCGGTACGATTTGGGGTTCGAAATATCCTTATTCTCCCCTTTTAGCAAGGTTATTAATTTTGACTTTTCCATACGCCAGGAATTCTGTTTTATGCATTCCTGAAACATCTTTACTAAATACGGTATCCAAATATCTTTTGTTGCTTTATAAATTTCATTCTTAATACCATCTGGTCCTGGGGCCTTCCCATTTTTTAGGCTTTTTATTGCTATTTCTATATCGTGATTTTTAACAATTCCTCTTCATTGTTGTTTACCGGTACTTTAGTTCCTTCATTTCTGGTGCCTCTTCTTATCATCTGGGAAGTTTCACTAACAGTAAGTTGGTTGTTTCGGTTCATTTTTTGTATATTCTCCGTTGTCTTTTTATGAGAGAATTTTGAATATGTTTTGTTTTGATCTTATTTATGACGATTTTATAATGCATTCCCCAAGGGTTCAGACAAAGATTTATTGCAACAAAGCTGTTCCAGGTTTTTCTTACTTGTTCTTTTTCATATCTAATTAAATTTCTCTAGTCTTATTTGTCTCCAGCTGCACTGTTGATTTTTCTTGCTCCTTTATTTTGTATTTTTTTCAAGCTCTTAGTCCAAAAAGGTATCTTTTATTATTATTATTATTTTCCTTTTAAATTGCTGTTTTCGTAGCCATCACGGTATCGGCTCTCAATAATTTAAACCAGTTATTCTCTATTTGCGGAAGAATTAATTTCGATTGGAATTTTTCAATTTATTTTGTTTATATTGCATTTTGTTATCTCCGTCGTTTTATATCAGTTGTGTGTCTATTTGGAAGCGGATGGTTTTGTGCGTACTCACTGTCTCGTCTTCAGTCCCTGTCCATTGTTTGCATTCACTGTTCCTCCTCTTGACATTGAAACGTCTGTTAGTCCCCGCCCCACCCCTGCCTCTGAACGTTGGCGAATTTTTATTCATAACTTGGTTATGCTGGTGTATTAGATCTTCGAACAATTCGCCGCATTCATCATTGTCATGACAGT
>JAGDQP010052275.1:0-13824 GCA_022664845.1 Lepisma saccharinum | reverse complement strand
CAAGCGGGTGTTCCTCAACCTAAGGTTACAAATTTAGTATTATAGTTAGGGCTCTTAAGTGTACAATCGTGCCAAATTTCAAAACTCCTCAACGTTTTGCACCCAAAAAAAGTTCCTAATGACTGGACTATATGGGGATGTCATGTAATATCCGGACGGATAGCGGAAAATTTTCGGATGTCGGCTAATATCCGGATAACGGGTAATATTCGGATGACGGATAAAACCCGGATGGTTAAATGGATACCGGATAATTTGTCATCTGGTTGTTTAGAAATTTTGACCATCCCAAGAAGACAGCATAGAGACATTAATACTGTAGGATATGGCTCGTTTTAGCTCGACTCGACTCGAAACTCGAGTGAATTTTGAGTCGAGTTACACAATATTTGCCAAGTCGAGTTGAAAGATTTCTCTTACGAGTCGAGTCGAGTTTAACGAAAACTCGACTCGAACTCACTCGTGTTCATCCCTACTAAGTATCGTCGAAACTCGAAAGTGCCTATAATCTCTTCCGTAAAACATTAGGAACTTAACTGCTTTCGGCACTTACACACATGGAAGTATATGGGAGTGGACAATTTGTTGGTATTTGTTGACCACCAGGGATAGAAGGTGGTCTCAAATATATTTTTGATATGGGTAGAGCTAACTAGGCTCCATCAAGAGAGTCTACAAATTGTTTCCTAAATACTGGCAACTTACTGTTTTCGGCACTTGGCATGCCGAAGTCTATAGGAGGGATCGGTTTGTTGCGATTTCTTGACCAGAAGTTAGAGGTCATCTCAATTGTAGAGCTAATTAGACTATTTCGAAAGTGTCTGTAATCGTTGGCACAAATCATCAGGAAGGTGGTCAACAATTATGTCAAAAGAGGACATAAGCAGGTTGGGTTAAAATTTCGATTATTTTTACCCGACTAAAACGGCGAGAAAGGTAGAACAACCAATATACAAACAATTTTAACGATCACAAATTCAATTCAATTCAATTTATTCAGCTTGTACATTAGCTTACAATAGTAAGCATTACCATTGTCACATGATATAAAAAAGAATAGTTCCTGATGATTGTTGTGGGATATGGAATTAGCATTGATGGAAAATCAGACTCATTCATAGTCTGGTAGGGAAGGCAATCGAAGAAACAAGATTTTAAAATAAAAGATAAACAAATATTAAAATAAACAGCTACTAAATATGTCAATTCCAGAACCGAAGTACTACAAATGACATTGAAAAATACAAAAAAAAAATCGAGGTAATCTTTTATTTATAACCCGAAATATATGCGACACAAAACTGTCATATTTTGTACAAAGAAGGCTTGGACCTTAATGTGTCCATGTATAAAATATGACAATTTGGTGTCACATATATTTCGGGTTATATATAAGATTACCTGGAACTTTTTTTTTATTTTTCAATGTCGTTTGTATCCCTTAGTTTCTGTACTCCTCACAAATAAACTCACTCTAGTTTTTTTTTATGAATAACTTTTGTTTATCCCAATTCATTGTTTTCTTTTCTTCTTGCTTCAAGCCTTCATTATTAAAAGAAAACCAACGATTTTAGCCTTAATAAAACTATTCAAAATAGTCTTTAACCTGTCTACTTATAAATTACCTATTGAGGGGTTAATGTGTAAAATATACTCTGAGCTTCAGGTCTGCTTGGGCTTCTTCCATGTGTAAATTGTGGTCAAGGACATATCTTGAGGATATGCACATTGTAGGGCTCATCAACTTGTATCCTCAAGGCATTAGCTACATGCAAGGGAGAGAGAGAACACAGCATAAAGAAAGAATGAAATATATGGTTATCAGACGGTGTGATCTTTATTTTGATGTTAACATATTTCCCTTAGATTTCGACCAACAATACAGTGCCTTAAAATTAACAATATTCTTTTTTTTTTTTTAAAAAAAAAGGGAACATTCTTTTATTGTTTTATTTTATTAACAGCAAACACAACAGACTTTAGCTCAAGTATAATCACCATACAAATAATTAAGTCCAGAATCCTAATAATGTTATATATAGGGTGTCCCAGTCATATACCCAAAAACTGTGGGAGATGATTTGTCATACCAAAATAAGAATAAAAGGTCCTATAAATATGGGTCAAATTTCGCTTCTTTTTTGGAGATACAGTGTTTCCAACTTGCAGCCCAAAGTCATCGCCTAACAATGGGAAGAAAATCAATAATTCTCAATAAATCTGAAGCGACGGTTTGAATGAAAATTTGGTTTGCGGAAATTTCTTTCTGTCAGCATGGTGGATATCAAGAGTGAATGTACGATGTTACCGGGTTGTCAGTGTTGCCAATCCAGTGTATCGTTTAAAATTTTCAAAAGGCACTACGTCGTTTTATTGGTATTTTTTTATGCTTTAGTTATGATAAAAAATATACGTAAAGTACAACCCACAGTGCTGCAAGCTATGAATGAAACATACTAGGAAAATTGCGTATTTTGTATAAAATAGCTAAAATCTTCCTGCCTTACCCATAGTTTGCAACACTATGGTGTATGCTTTACATATTATGTTTATCATCACTAGAGGATGTCAAATCGATGGTACTTTGCAGCTGCCTCGTGCCTCGCGATTTTCGGTTTTTAACGTGAATCTGTTTAGAAACATTCGGCCTACATGCTCGTCTCTCTAGTTTATCTTTTCAATTCTTCTGCTTGCCTTCATTTCGAAGGTTTCCAATGAACTTTCAAAACTCTTTCCTAGAGTTCATGTTCGGGCGCCATATGTAACACTATTCTCCACACACAAAACAATTAATCCATCGTTTCCTTAATTCCATCTTCATCGATAAGATAAAGTGAATTGTATGGGTGGTAACAGCACTATGGCTTACGCCCGTCCCGCCTTCTTCATCGACTCGCACAAAAAGATTATTCATAGTTAATGCTTCTTTCGCAATTGCTCTTATCTCTTTTTCACATTTCATATCCTTACTTCTGATTTTATATCATATCCTCGTACCTTGCATGGTTGAAAATGGAATTTTTTGAATTCCGAAAGCAGCAGTTCATGGATATAGCTTTCAAATTCTAAAAATTATGTATTTTAGATGATAATGTCTTGTTAAGGATTTGCAGTTATGAGAAAGCATTAGAGTTAATTTAGTTGTAACAATTTAGCTGGTTAGTTAAGTCAAATTTTATATTTGTCTTTAAGAAGGTGGAAGAGGTGGTATATATAAGGTTGTATGCATAATATAATTCTTTTAGGGTTGTGCCATTTGTCCATATATTGAGTAAGCTTATGTGTTTTCTCTCATCATCCGTGGATAAAATGTTAAGTTGGTTATCTGTTGTCGATTGTTGTTCCCTATTGTTAATATTGCTTAGAGTTGAAGTCATTCCTGTAGTGTGATTCTGTGGCGTAAAAAAATTTGATTTAATTCTTTTGAAAAATTTAGTTTAGCACATTTTTTTGTCCTGTATCGATTCTTTGTATTTTAATTTGCATTGTTTTAGATAATCCAAAATTGGTATGATGGGAATATCCTTGTATAGATCAGTTTTTTCTTCTTTCCACATCCTACGGGAGATAGAAAGCTTTTCATGAGATCAATCAACATAGCCATTTGGGAGACACAGATTTGTTTAATCAACAATAATTAGATCAGCCTATCCAAGTACAATATAAAGCAGATATAATCTACTACAATTCGTAAAGTTTACTTAGAAGAAAAACATAATCTCACTTCAAGACATTAACCAAGTTTCAATCACATGCAAAGAAATTTACATCCTCCCACCACCTAGCCGGAACTTTAAAAGATTGCGTTAGCTACTTTAAATGTCTCTATTATAAATAGTTTATTTATTCGGAAAACAATAGGAACAAAACCTTAGTACAGTTTTGCATCCCATAAAGTAATTATATAACAAATCAAATATACCTTGTGCTTGGCAATAGAACATTTTGTAATATACACCTATATAGAAAAGGAAAATATATTATTAGAGTTTCCAATGATAAATTAAAACTAATAGCTTTCCAAATATTGGGTCCAACGTATACTTATTTTTGGCCTGAATATCTACCTCATTATCGGCTACCAAATACTTATTGTAAGTTGCCCATATTTCGCCATATCGGAAACTCTGGCTTTGTGACAGAAGAGAATCTCATTAGATATGAATTTCAAGTGGAGGAACTTTTATATTGGTGACTGCTGTTAAATCCGCACACAAAACTCCGTTATTAATTATTTTACAAAGAAATGTAATATCATTAATAATTTCTCCCTTCTCCAAGGTGAGATCAAAGGTGTTTTTTTTTTTTTTTGCAAATAGCGATGAAGAATTAATTAATAAAATCCAACTTCTTTGTTCATCTAAGAATTTGAAAAAAAAAATGCTTTGAATGTCATCAAATTATCTTAGAATATTTACTGCATTGAGGATTCCATATTACAGAGGTATATTTCATTTCAAATGTGTCATACTGTATATAATTAAAAACAATAACTTGAAAATCTGCGGACTACTGAATTACTTTCCGAATCTCATAATTAATCCTAAGTTTCTGTAAGTTTTATTTTTCATGTGCTCACAATGTGGTTATTGAATATTAAATGAGGATTAATTCCATCCAGTTATTTTACTGAAGTGAAATTCTTTAACTGATCGCCTGAAATTTGGCAATTTTGATCCTCCTTCTTTTTAAGGATAATCTAAAGCAACGATATCGAACAAAAGATGGCAGCATTAGCCTACCAATGTATTTTAACTGCTACACGAAATTTCAATGCTGCTTCTACAAATTCAAGCCTAGAGAGTCCAAACTTTCAGGGAAGAAAGTTTATAACCAATTCAAGAGCTTGATCGATGCCGATTTTTAATTTTATTTTTTGTTCATTGTTGAAAGAGTTTCATTGTTATAGGTGTCGATATTCACAACAACAATGAAGCGATTTCAACAATGACGGAAAATGAAAATAAAAAATCGGCATCGATCATGCTCTTGAATTGGTTATGAACTTTCTTCCCTGAAAGTTTGAACTCTCTAGGCTTGAATTTGTAGGAGGAACATTGAAATTTCGTGCAATGAGAAAAAAATACGTTAGACATATACGGAGATAGTGCTGCCATCTTCTGTTGGAGATCGTTGCTTTAGATTATCCTTAACTTACTAAATGAGAAAGTTCCACATTTAATTATTCATAAATAAGATTATTTGGATCATATCGCCTAGCAACATTATTTAAATTGTGCTGAAGTTTTTTTTTTCTTTTCACAGTCTTCAATGGAGGAAATTTCCAAACACTGCATTTTAGATCATCAGCAAACAACAGCTTTTTTTTTTTCACCCTTTCAAAATACAATTTGTTAAATTATTGTGAAATATTCGAAGATTTTTTCGGGCCTAATTGAAACTCCATTCCGTAACTATATAAAGCCAGTGTGCTTGCGTTGATGTCCATGGATATACCCTGTCTTAATTCCTTTAACATGTGATTAACTTAGTATAAAAATGAATTGATATAAATGCTTATTACGAAGGGCATCAGCTTAAAATTAAGGATTTCTTTTTAATTTTATCACAAAGGGGATATAAAGGACGGCGCTTCTAGTTCTTACATTCAATTTATTTTTGTTTTGGGAGGGGGCGGGGAAGAAGATGCTTTGTTTTGGATAATAACTAATATCACGATCTTTTTTTTTTAGTCCCCCCCCCCTCCAAAAAAAAAAAAACACTGTCCAAAAGATAGTGGTCATCAAAACAGGTCGAATGACCAAAATCTGCTGAATCACATTCACCACATTGTCCTACTAGACGAACAGAACTCCTTTACCCGATACCGACTTTTGTGTTCAGCGCTAAATTAACATTCCTTCCAACAATGGAGATGGATTGTTGTACAACAATAACCGGAGTCTTTTCCTTTTCTTTTATTCGTTACAGAGTTTCTTATCCTCTATTTTTTTCCCCCCTTTACTAACCCATTCTTTTCCGTTTCAATCACCATGCAAACCTTGTAGCCATCTCTCTTGCCCTCAATTGGCCACGGCGGTATGTAAAAAAAAAAAAAGTATTATAATCTTGTGAGATAAACGGTTTAAAAGAAATTTCCCCGCTGAAGATAAAAACGTTATAGGTTTATTTCAATGACGGTAGCACACTTTAATTTATTAACTTAGCGCCCTTCCATTGAAGTAAACAAAGACAACATTGAAAGAACAAATTGATGTATTGTCCGCTTGTATTGTGAGCTTCCATGATTAATAGTAGCGCTGACAAATGAGCATCAATAGCTTGAAAACAGCCATTCGAAAACTGTTAACAAAAGCATCGTGTCTTTTTTTTTTAATTCTTACGTTCTCTGCAGTTCCTTTGTTTTGTTTGCTTTTTTTTTCTAACTCTCAATACCTTTTTTGTACCTTTAATCATTTCGATTCGTCGTTGTTTTTTATTTTTTTTTTACAAGTGAAAATATTCCAGGATCTTCTGTTTAACAACCCTAAAGTAAGATACGTATTTTTCTTTACAAGCGCTAGATGTCGTTAGGTGTCTTGTGCGCATGCGCGTCGAACAATTAGTCACGTTCATTTCCTTCCTCCTTTTTTTTTTTTTTGTCTCGACGCTATTTATGACGCCAATTTCGAGGCATAGCTTCGACAAAACTTTGGGGAAGTATATTGCGTGCATATTAACCCGTAAGTGATTGTTCGTTGTAGGAGAGGGAGGGAGCCCAGATAAGAGTTTGTTTTTTTCCACGCTATATACATGTCAGCTAAATTCAAAATTAACATATCAAAATTCCTGATGACAAAATAGACTTAACTTTATGAAGGGAGTCGAGAGGGTTAAAAAAAAGGGCTTAATCTTTCACATGATGTATTACCGCTGTCATTTATGATACCTTCGTCCTCTTCTTCTGTTTTATGGTCAGAATAGGGAGTTAAAATTACAACAACAACAAAAATATAGAAAAGGATAATTACTCCTTAACAAGTTTGGTAAAACGTGTTTTGTGGATATCTATACACTACTTAATTACTGTATGTAAAAGAGAAATGATTTTAATTACTCAGAAAATATACTAAAAAGCTAAGAAAATGAGTTCTGATGACTTATCATTGAAATATCTTAAGTTTATTTTTGGTTATCTTGTAGTTCACTACTCCTGCCTTTTTCCTCCCCCTTAAGCACGAGGCAGAATTATACCGAAAGAAGGACAATGGTGGAAGAGTCAGAAGATTCTAGTTTAGCAGGATGAACTTCGTGGTGAAGTCAGAAGAAAGAAGATAGTTAGTTATACATAAGAGTTAAAGAGTATATTTGGACATACATATGAAACTACGACGACCATATTTTCTCTGTCATAATTCAGGACGGGTCCTGTAGTATTCTAGTGGATCCCTTCTCATTTATAGATAGATGATTTGAGGATTAACCCAAGGAAAGGAATTTATTCAACACAAACATTTAGTTTAAAAGTTACGTTTTATTAAAAAGAAACCTCTCGTGACAGAAAAATAATAAATATACTATTTCCAGCTGAAACTTGATCACTCAAAATAAAGCCATAATATCAAACGTATTTTACGTGGTACGAATAATTGGTATACGCCTGTAAACGCTAATTTTTTTCCAGTTATTTATGGAAAAATCTTTATATTACAACAAGTCAACAATTTACCCACATATTTTTTGTTGAATACCAGAGGAATGTCACGTCAAATTTTTCTTAAAATGTACTACCTATCAAATTGGATCAGATCTGTTTATTTACGAAATTTGGGATTTTTTAATAATATTTCCAGAAAAAGGAACACTAAAATTCGGAGAGATGGTCACCACGTATAACAAATAGAAATATAATATCAGCCATAAGTAAATAAAATGTTTAAAAAAAAAAAAACACATTGTATTTATAAGAAAAAAAGTTACAGTGAAAATTTGAAAATAAATTTTGAGTTAAATAACTTTTTAGAATTACATGACTAAAACAAAAGCGTGAAGCTCATAGAATATGATATTCATGTTAACATTACAGAATAATAATTACTAGTAACTGCGCCTTACGTGTAGTGTTGCCACGAGACGAGACAAGACAAGAGAAATGGCTATAGGAAACGGGACGAGACTGAGCTCTCGTAATGCAAAGTATAACATCTTTTCGAGACGAGACAGTCTCTGGACAAGATATTTTCGAGACGAGACAGCCTAAATCTCATCTCGTCGGCAACACTTTACACCTACGCTTTAATTTTTTTATTATTTTAGTTCAAATAATAATCGCATTCGATTTTTTTTTATCCTAATAAGTTTTTATTTTACAGTTTTACCACAAACATTCAGATGGTGAGTAGTATTTCGATATTTACTATATTCGGTTCAAATGTTTCGAAGTGGAATTCATGACAAGTTTTATTACCTGTTCCAAGTAAAACAAACAGTACGAAAAGATTACAATGATCAACTTTCGTTCCCGAACGCGTATTTTCATTTCCTTTACTGTTAGTGCAATTGGGGGCGTGGCTTCCGGAGCTAGCCAATCAACAGCAAGTTCTTCATACAGTATAGACGCCTATTCAATGCACACATAGAGAATTCGTCTTTTGCTGAGCACGCTGTTTTGACATTGTATTGAATTTTAAAACATCCCCAAGATATTAAATTCTCTCAGTTTATTTATACAAACCACATCAGCTCTCCTACTTCACTAAAATCAATTTTGAAAGGCAGCCAAAATAGCAGAATACATACAATATCAAATATAAAAAAACAAAGTGGAAACTAAACTATAATATGCTTGGAACATACTCACCAATTCTTTGCTCACTAGACACTGAGAGCCAGAAAGAACAGAATTTACAATCCGTATAAAGCAGGAATTTGCACATCATTCTCGTTTGCACTCATATCGGATTTTTGCCTGTGTGTCTGAGTTGTGTTCACACGATCAGAAGGTAAGTCACTATCGTCAAAATCTATGGATATCTTTATATTATCATCTTGTGCCTTCAGTACCCTTGGTGTGCTCCAGAAATACCAAGAGGTCTCATACGATTCGTCACGTCGTTAGAAATAATCAAAACGTTCACACGATCACTCCCGCGGCTAGAAAAATAATCTAACAGACTGACCGCTCTCGCTTCTAAGCAAAGCTCTCTAATCGCGCTTAGCTGAACCCTCCCCTACATAGAACACTAGAGCAACAATGAAGAAGTAGGGAAAGTATTTTTAAATTATCTTCAGTGAATACAAGTATTATAGCAATAAAAGCAGAAAAAGTCCCATTGTTACATTTTTCCGATAGCGTGACCGATATCTCAGAATCGATTACTTCCGTAATTTTTCTCACGTTTCTCATATATTTAATTTCAATACAAATTCTTTTATGTTTTCCCTTAAATCTTTCTTTATTATCCCATAAAACAAGATATTATTTTGAGTTCCATCCAATACCTTGCTGGGTAAACTTTGGTAAACTTTATTTTTATATGAGCCAGTCTAGTAACTTTGGACTTTGGCCCGTTATAATTCGCACTTTAGCCATTAAAATCCACACCCATGCTCCTGCCAGGACTCGAACCCGGGACCTTCGATTACCCGGCCGGCATCTTTTTGGGACCAAGCGTTACCACAAGTAATATAGTTATTAGTTCTAATAAATGCCGCTAGGGGGGAGGGCCCGTAAGGGTTAAATGAATAAATTTCAAGCCTGAAATTTTATTCTCACATATCAGATTTGTTCTTTTCCGTTTCTTTAACAAATTTATGTCGGAGTTCTTGTAGTCTTACAATGCGAGGTCGCTTGATCATTGATTAATATCCTGTGGTGTTATACTTCCCAAAGTTCGACAAAGTAAATTGGGTTGTATAAGTCGTAGGGGTCACATTCATAACCGAAAAGAAAATCATCATAATCATCACAAGCGCCTCCTAACGGTCAGTATTGTTATAAACTAATGTTTCGATCCATGTTAAAAGAACAGATGGACTGAGCGAAATCGAAGCTTGAGTAAGGGCACCAATTCTGATGTAAAATTAATATATGTTTACGTGCAGTGACCTCAAATTTATCGTACTGACTTGCTCAATTGCATTACAAATCAAGTTATTATCTGAAGCCACAAAAAATAGGGGAGTGTTAACTTTGTTTATCCAATTGCAGTTAAATCCAAAGGGATCATACTTTCAGTTTTAATTACTTCTTTTTTACGCTTGTTGTTGCTGTATAAACCGTTTTTAAATTTCCAAATAACATAAATATAATTTACAGGATGTGTTATTATATCCCCAGTCCAATGTCTTGATAACTCAATAATACTAATACCCTAATTTTAAACCAACGGGCCATACCGAGACAGCAAATGTAAGAAATTAGTCATAGAAACTGAAAATTTGGTCCATTTTAAACAAAACCTGAAAATGGGCAAGCAAAGTGAAGTGTTTTTCGTCTTGCGTCAAACACGAGATACTAATTGAACGCTCCAGTATAGTTAGGGTATATATTCATGTATGCGACACTGCAATTAGGCGCTAAGCCTATTTTTTTGTACTAAATAAATAGTAGGTGTAATAAGTAGTAAGTAAATAAGTTATAAATATAATAAATAAACAAATATCGAATAAATAAATAATAAATATAATAATGCTTGTACTTGTATGGGAGGTAAGAAGGTACATATTACAGAGCTGAAGAGTTACATCTATTACCTTTATACGTGATTTATCCGTTCGTTACTCTTTGAATAGGCTTTGTTATTAGGGAAAAAAATAAAACAAGCACCAGAGAGAGAGAGAGAGAGAGAGAGGGAGAGGGAGGGAGAGAATGATAGACAAAATTGCTAGAGGTAGCTGCTTTGGAATCAGGCGTTGATAATGTTAAATTGGCCACTTATCTCTGTTTATCACGTTCCTGTGTGTTGAAGTCGGTCTCACTTACATCGTCTCCATTATCGTCTTTCCTCCGAAAGGGAACATGATGTTTCTGACTGCAAAAGGAGCAGCTTAATTCACGATCTAATTTAAACTCTCTTATCAAGTCAAACCAATTTCAACAACTTTTACCGGCAGAAAAACAAAGACACAGAAAAAAAAATATTGATAATGATTTTGTAAAACAGTGTAGACTATATAATGGAGACTATATTTTTGATACCTCGTTATTTAATCCACAAGTTTATCCATTACATGACATGGCGTCAGCTTTAGCTATCAACTATATTCAACAAGAGAAGTTGTAATTTTCTCCGCTACTACGTGACAGGGCGCTGCTGTACTTTTTCCACTCATTTTGGTGCTTGTTTTTTTGAGCACGACGAAACGTATACTTTTCTATGATTAGCGATTGCAGCGCCACATCAACATCTCAGAAGTGTTCTTAGTTTTTGTATATTTAAGTTTCAAACAACACTACTGTTTCTTTGATTTCTATTCAGTAAGGTAAACGCACCAGTAATTGACAATTTTCACTATTGTAATTTTTAACTCAGATGTAGTTTAAATGTGTTGATCAAATGAGAATGTTACACGTTCCTCCATGCTTTCTTCCAGCGATTTCTACCCATTACTTTCATCAACATGCACTATTTGAGAGGAAATCACGTTTTTTGTCTGACATTGTTTTTGTACCAGTGATGGACCCAGGAAAACCTGGATGTTCCAGTAATGGGCATACGGTATTACTCAAAATAATTTAAATGATCATTGCTGATGTTTCAGAAAATATAAGTAGTAAACACGATTATATGTTAAATGCTGTTCTTCAATTATCTGATGGTCCATTCGAAACCATCGCTCGACCATCCTTACTGAGGTTTTAACAGATTTTTTTCGTCAATCATACAAGACAAATGCCCTGATGGCACCATTTAGGTAAAATGATTCCCGCCCTTAAGAAAATCTTATTTTACAACTTTTCACTTCAAGTGTCCATTACTGGTGCGTTTACCCTAACTATTTTTCTGCGATGGGAATTACTGGATCAACATGCTTGATGGATACTTATCCAGGGTAGAGAACGCTGAAGTTGATACAGTTTTAAGCCACATTGCTCCAAATTCTCTCGCGTGAAAAGGCATCGAAATGTCCGCGACAGTTAAGATAGGATAATGTTTAATCCGATTTAATACTGTTATAGTGATCGGATAAAACGTTTCCTTTTTAGCATCTTACTTATCTAAACGAATTGAGAACTATTGTTTGTGCTGGGTACATATTGTTTCCTTTATTGAAGTTTCTACCATTGATCTCTATCTAAAACCATATTGGACTGATCGATGCCATTAAAAATTTCATGATTTTCAGTTCTAATACGGTATTTTTACCCTTGTTATCGCTGTGTGACTTTTATTTAATTAAACCTTAATTCTTGCAATTATATGCGCAGTCAAGTACATGCATAACTCAAGAATTAAAACATTATTATTTATTATTATTATTATTAATAATAATAATAAACTGGCCTCATAGCGACAGCAAGCGTAGAAAACTAAGTTAGAACTGAAAGCTTGGACCATTTGGGATTAAATGGCAATGGACGAATGAGGTTAAATGTTTGTTCTGGCGTCTATTTTCCGATACTCCAGTATCGTTACATATAGGTCAATGGTTTCTACAACTATTTTCATTTTCCAAATAGTGAACTAGTGGAAAGTTCATAAGTGTGCCGCTAGATGGGAGACTAATTATTCAAAAATTTAATTTAATATAAGTGGAGTCATAACAAGAAATATAAAAAAATGTGGAATCTATATAATTTCTTGTAATACGAATGTAATCATAACTAGAAATATCTAGAATATAGAGTAGTTCACGAAGGTTTTGTAATGATACTCTTTAATATCTGAAGTAAGCCTTCGAGAAATGTATAATTTTATAGAAAATAATTCTATTTGATGTACGTTTATTTTTTAATTCTTTTTAGTTCCAAAACTTACCCAGCAAACATTAAAGTTCTATGTATCTAGTATTTGAAAGTGTAAGAGTTCCTTTGTTAATGGAATCAATTGTTTTAAAATGCCATTCCTCCACTTTTGAAATAGTTCGTGAAGCGAATAAAGATTAGACCTCTTTTCTGTTAAATTGAAAAATGCTAAACATAGGGATCCATTTTAAATTAGTATATTTGTGTTATGTAATATTGTTCTCAACATAAATTTTATGAGTTAATCAGTATTGACGTATTAGTGTATTGCATTTTACGTATGGCTTCTCCCAGAATTTTCAGTTTGGCGGGGTGGGTGGGTGTAAAGACAAAATTGGGAGGGTGTAATTTTGCTCGGTTTCTATCGATTTTTCACCGCAAAAATGTTAAAGTTGGGGGAGGAGCTCTCAAAGATTTGGGGGGGTGACACCCCCCACAAAAGGATCTGATGGAATCACTGATGTTACGTAAAATGTGAATTTTGGAGATATGCCTTTTTGAAATGACTATAATTCAATTATGATACTGTTAATTGTATTACAAAATAACTTCGTAGCACGAATGTAAGACACATACAATGCCGATTATGTACAACTACAATGAGGTCAGATTCAAAGCTCGGTGTCCGGAAAACACGAAGATATGAAATGGAAGTCCATATCTCGTTCACGGAGTATCCATACAGCACGTCATATTATGTTCAGAGGACGTTCACTGGTGTATACAACGCCCATCTATATGGTCGCCCACAGGATACATCACTTTGTATTTACAATATCTACCCGTATGGATGTCATATGAATATCCATTGGTATCCACACGATATACCAGGTGTATGCATAAGTTTTTGCCGGTTTTCGTAGTAAAGAAAACACGTAATTTTCAAGGAAAATTAATTTTGTTTTATTCAAAATATT
>JAGDQP010052274.1:0-13825 GCA_022664845.1 Lepisma saccharinum | reverse complement strand
AAAATATCTAATTAGTGTATTTCACTTCAAAATCTAATTTACTATTAGTATTTTGCTAAATCAAAAGAAAACGATATTGTGTTGTTCCATTACAAACCTAAAACTGCCATGGCACAACACCTTGTATTTTTTTAAAAATCGTTTTATCATATTGGGCGATTTCAAAGGACGAGTTTTCTGCTTTTATAGTACATTGTTATTGACGAACGTTATACGGTTGTGTTAAATGACATAAACAATAATTTCTGAATTGCTAATTTATATACGAATTTCATTACGAATGCAAACGCAACAAAGACTGGACTCTTAAAAATTTTAAACCCTCTTCTTTCTATGATACTTAAAAGATTGAAGTAAATTCTTTGTATATTTAGTAACAAGATTAATTGAAATAAAGCATGTTTCTGAATTTTGAATGATATTTTCCACAGTTCATCTATTGAATGTTTCAAGATATCTAGTACCATTTATCAAGGACGTACTTACTTATTTCATTCATCTATTTGATAAAATTCATATGAGTTATTCCTTACAAGGTAGACCGATTGTAAGACTGGTCCCCAGTCGGCAATTTTCCATTTTCATATAATTTTACAAACAGTTGGCTAAATTTATAAAACTAAGTTCTACAAAAACTCAGACTCCAAGACAACCAAAACTTGAATTTGAATTTTTATGGCCTTTAGGCATCTAAGGCTCATGCCTGGATAGGGGAGTGGAAAGGATTCGGGAAGGTGTCGGCCAGGGCCTATGTTAAAGGTGTCATCCCGACATTTGTCTGGTGTGACTGAGGAAAAACCCTGGAAAAGCCTCAGTCAGGATGGCTGAGATTGAACCAACAACCTCCCGAATGCTACACTAAAACTTGTGGTATAAGAACCTGCTAATTGGGAGAACACAAAATGTTGCTACTGACGTATGCAGCAAATAGGAACGCTTATCAGTCTGTTCTGCGTAAGGTCTGAAATGGTGCTGATGTGCGTCCATAACGTTTTGCTCTTGATTTTGTCCTATGTTTTCAGCAAATTTTAGGTTAAAACTGTTGATGTTATTTAAAGTTGCCTGAAAGTTCAAATTAAAGAATTTAAGTCGAAGTTTAAGCTGCTCTAGCTCCCGGAAAGAGCAACTTTTATAGCGGTTGTTTGTCATTTGTTTTTATGGATACCTATAAGTTTCAGAACTAGGTTTCTATTTTTTATCGTAACAATATTATCTGTAATTAATGTCAGATATTACATATAACAAGTAATGTCATATTTTACATATTTAACATTGTTAAATTTTACATATAACAAGTAATGCCATATTTTGCATATTTAACATTGTCAAATTTTACATACAAGTAATGTCATATTTTGCATATTTAACATTGTCAAATTTTTCATATATTTTTGAAGCTCATATCTCAGCTTAACCTTAACTTAAGTCATTACTTGAGTCATCAATGAAGAGACCAGACTATTCTTAATAAGTTTGTAGAATAATAATAATATGCTTTTAATTGAATACTAATTTCGCCACTATTGAGAATTGAATTGAATTGAAATCAGTTTTAGGTAACCTTGGCTCAGACCGGCTACTATTGAGAGTTCTAGAAGGTACCTAAATCTGGAAACATCACCTTTCTTCTGAAAAGATGAAGAGATGTCTTTCAGGTGTCCGTCAGCATAGAAACCGACGTTTGAGAAAACTTTTGGGTGTTTCACGGTCATGTCTGACAACTTAAAGGCGATCATTTTGGATTTGGGTAGAGATTTTTTTTATTATTATTGGAAGAGATTCATATAACAAACACTCATTTTAACACAGCATTTTTTTGCAAAAGTGTTGTAATATTTTGTGGTCTTTGGAGTTCGTTCTCAGCTGCGCCTATGCTGAAAATCCCTGGAACCACGTTAACAATAGACTTTCCTTAGAAGTTACATGCTTAAGGGTCAGTTCTACAATCGACCGCTAAACTTCAAGTCAGCGCTAAGTTGAGGCCAACTCTCATTTTGCGTACTCTCCCTAGCCAAAATCAGACTTGGCCTCAACTTAGCGCCGACTAGAAGTTTAACGGTCGATTGTAGAACTGATCCTAAATAAGACAATCACATATTAACCATAACCCCCATGATTAATAGCTATAATCCCGAGAAGTAGGAATCAGTACTCGGGAGGTAGATTGGTTCTAATTCTTCTCATGCTACACAGCCCTAGTTTCTTCTAAGGTATACCAGGATAATGATAGGTATCTTGAATTCTGGCCAGAATCCCTAGTTCTCCACTCCTGCTACCACGAACAGAATATATATATTAAGACGGGAGTAGCTTAAATGGTGAAATGTCTTGAAAATGTAATATTTGCAAAGGTTAATATTCTCCAGTAGCACACGTACGTTGAAAATACGTGGATTAAACGTTAGTACCGAAACTTAATTTCAACTTGGTAGATGTACAGAAATGTCTGCCTGTTCAACGCTTTATTCAACGTTGAATAATGGTTGAGAAATAACAGGTTGAAATCAAGAATCGGACGAGGAAGAAACGGGTTCCGTTGGCCAAAACAGAGCATGTTTGCTGTCAATTGGTATTTTGTCTGTATATATTTAGCTGTATTTTGTCCGTTGTTTTCACCATGATATATTCATTTTCCAACAGTTAATTATACAACCGTCTGCTGTGGGATTCGAAGCTGGAACGTTCCGCATTCGTTGTTGATTGCTCGACACGCTACCAATCATCCACGGTAAGATAAAGATAAAATGAATTGAATGGGCGGTAACAGCACTATGGCTTATGCCCGTCTCGACCAATCATCCACGGGAAGTGACCTTGAGAGTCACTACTCTTTTACAGTGTCTATAGTAAAAGGCAGACTAGCGTCTAAGGGAAGCTTATGGAAACAAGGCGTCGCCCACTCTCACGCAGGCGCAGGTACCATAAATAACACTGACAAGCGCTTCTTCCGAGATTCGTAGCTTGGTCTGATGATTAACGCACGGGAAAGATGATCTAGAGGTACAGGAATCGAATCTTGGCGTGGTTATTTTTACATATATTTTTAAAAGAAAAATAACTTTTTTCTTTTTTATGTATATACGCATTAGGAAATTTGATAATAGTAGTAACCAAAGGTACGTGGAGGTTAGGTAAGTCAGGTACAGCGTTTTTTTATTGCACACGCGATTTGCACAGAGGCATTGTTTCCATGTTGTCTCTCCTTAGACGCAAGTAAAGGCAGCCTTGAACGTATCGCCACAAATATAGCCGCATCATTTCACCATCATGTAAGAATAAGAATAAAGAATACTTGCCTTCTTTCTTTATTATGCCTATTTTCTATCTTTAACACTTTGACCATCGCTGCACTTTTAAATTTGTATTTCTCAATAAGTGAAATATGTTGCCTTAGACAAATGCAAATAAAGCGAAATCTATGTTACTTCACATTAACACCCTATTAACGAACTTAAATATTCGTTGAAATATAGGTTTAAAATTCAATCTGTTTTCAACATGCAAATGAGAACACGAGAAACGTAGTTAATGCTTTTAATCTATTCATTTTTAAGCACAATTTTTACGCAAATAGCTTGAAAAGAAACTTATGAAGCGTAATCTAAGGCGCAATTCAATATAATAGTTAAAAACACGTCCCATTAACGTCCTATCAATGAAATCAAATTTTCGTTGGAATATGGATTAAAATTCAACGTGTTTTCAACATGCAAAAGAGGACACAAAATAATAGTTCATGGCAATCAATTAGCTTTTATTTACAATTTTTTTTTCTATTAAATTAGAAATAATCCTATGAAACGAAATCTATATACTGTTGAAAATAACAGCTGAATCCGCTTCTAACTAACATCAACAATATCAAGTCTTTGTTGAAATACGATTTAAAATTAAACGTAATATTTTTCAACCAATCACGATGAATCAACGAAATAAACCAAAAATCAACGTTGCAAACACATTTTTGTGCTACTGGAGATTAGTATTGCCTTTCAAACCTATAGTCAAACAACAATTTTTTTGTAGCATCATGCATTCAAAAGGCTAATTAGTTTCTTTAGCGTATGCAGTATATTGTTCTGTGTTGCTCTTTAAACTGAAAATTTTCAATTTCAGTCTGAAGTTGCTGACATTTTTGAAAAAGATGGCTAAAATATTCCGAAATAATTAGTACCTTGAAAGCTTCAAACACGGCCCTCTGAATTGCTTATGTACTTATACTGGATCTAGCACAATTGTTGTAGTGTAACAGAGTTGTTATAAATGTTCACAGATAAATCACTTGAAAGTTTGTTTAACGTTGCAATGTTGTTCGGATATTGGACATTAATCACTGATCTGAATTTGTTTTTTAGGTTTACACATACCCAAAATATTTCTTGATTGTGTAATAAAATTAGGGATCATAGCAATAATTCAAACAAGATTTGTAATTAGCTCTAGCGTAAATGTAGTGATATTCTATGTGGAGAATCGAAGTGCAAGCTCAGAGTACCAGATTACATCAAATCATGAAGAAGTATGATCTTGTTTTTTCGTTCACAACAGGTCACAGTGCACGAGTCAAGCTCATAAACCGGGAAATTGACTATTAAAAATACATACGCGATTGCATTTAATGAACCCCTCAGTACGTAAAATGATGGCATTACATGCCACAATGCTTCTCTCCCTCTGACACTAAAACAGAAATAAATACCCTCTATAAACTTCCCATTCTCTCTTTTGACATTGCAATACAAAAGGTAATACACAAAGACGATCGCCCGAAATTTTGCAGAAAGATTTTTTTTTCCTACTTTCCTCCTTCCCGTAACCTGAGATGACTTCTTAACGCCATCGCCATTGGTCTATTCCTTCGCTGCACGGCCTTAATTAAGTTACTAGCATCACCACAAGGGAAGAAAGGGAAGGAATGGGAAAGTAGAGAAGAGAATGGGAGAAAATTGAACTGTAGCCACAGATGCACTTGTAAGCACATTTCTTTTATCTGGAAGCTATTTCAGAATTCCAGTCCACAACAAAACTCGAGAAGCACAAGTTTACCACCTGCTTCTGAAATGATTCTAGTTTCCTTTGTTCAGACTGGAAATTATGACAGATCGAAAATATGGATAATTTGATTGAAGTGTGTGCGAAATTCAGAGAACGTTAATATGAGATATTCACATAGCATCTGTGGCTTAGTGAAGCGTCGTTGGCTTATCAGTCGGAAGGTCCTGGCAACGATCCTCTCGACCACCCTTCCTGAATGACTTTTCCGGAGATTTTCCTAGATCACACTAGGATTGTACCTAGAAACTAAGTCCTAGCTGCATTCCTAACATCCTTGAAATCTTGAAACTAAGCCCTTTCAACATCTTCTTCTCTAACCCGTTCCGGCCTTAGACAGAGTCTATAAATACATTCAAATTCAAAAACTCAAAACATGAGGCGTGCATGAGGGGGACTTTTAATTATTATATTTTTATAATTGTTAAATTTTACATAATGTCAAGTATATTTATATTCAAACAAATTCATTAACAAAGCAGATTGTCTTCCTTACGATTAACTCAATTTACGTTAAGTTTCTTACATCACTTAATCGAATGTGTATATAGCACTGGTTCCTCTGAAATAATAATTATTGATCGTAGTTCCCTTATTGGCACCTGTCACACATGGTGAAATAAGAATGCGCATGCTCGCATATTATTGGTAATTACGAATTCCTTACTTACTGGAGTGTCCCCTGTAAGTAAGTAGTAACGCTCGCTGCTTTGTATTCAAGGCTCCCTGGTTCGATTCCTGGTGAGATCGCAAATGGTTCGAAACCCACGTTAAACTGTAGGTCCCGTCCTTAGGACGTCATCTTCAATCGAGAGAAGAAAATGGCAAACCACCATTGGTTCACCTTGCTCAGAGATATTCGTGTCAGGACCTGCCTTCTAGTAGAACAGCCATCATCATCATCCTACTGCAGAAGTTTCATAACAGGCCAACTAAAAGGAAGACAATTGGGAATTAAGGCATTAATGAAAAAATAAATACTTTTGCTTATGTTACGCAAAAGGAGAAATATATTTTTTAATGTATAATTTGGTTTGAAGGATCCCTGCCCCCACACATAGAGAGGGCTTCAAGAACCAACGGACCATACTCTGAGAACCACTGATATTTAGTTCTGTTAGTTCAGAAAAGCCCAGTACAAAAAATACTATATATTCAAAGAACTGGATCTTCGTGGATGACTTGATGAATTAAAGCGTTAATCACAACTAAATTGAACCCAAAATTTGTGGTCTAGTGACTACGGTCACAGGTTTCAGAGCGGTAATAGAGTGGCAAACTGTTCTGCTTCAGTCATCCTGACTGGTTTTCTAGAGTTTATCTTTGTTTCGACAGACGAATGGTACTAATGATACCCCTTTCCTTCTCTACCCTACCTCCAGAAGAATACTCACCGAGGGACGTCCTCCCTTAGGTTGTGATGGGCTAAAGCCATAGCTACCCGTCAGAACTATAAATAAAAGTTAAAAAATAAGACAATTACTACCAGTAATTTTAAATTAAATGCGCTCCACTGTAGAAACTCCAGTTGTTGCATTCTCTCCATGTGGTCTACCATACAAGTATTCTCATTATGTTAAATGAAAATAATAATTATCTAATAGAAATAACGAGTTGAAAATAGCTGAGTTGGAATTCGAGTTGGAACGTTTTAAAATCATATTTTCTTGTAAAGTGTGAAATTAAACCATGCTGGAAAATCATTTGGGATCACAGGTTCATTTTTAGTTGGATAAAAGCAGTTTAGCTTCCAGGTTTTGAAATTTGCTATAAAACACTCGTTAGATCATAAAGTCAATATTAAAACTAATCCAATTTAATTACATTCCGTCTAACATGCTATTAAGGAAATTAATTCCATTGGCAGAAAATCAGATAAGTAATAAGTTAACTTCTTTAGTTTTCTATTTGCACTGGAAACATAAAATGTTTAACTCCTCCTCTGAGTTTTAGTACCTTTTCCAAGCAGCAAAACTGAGACTTTCATTAGTGTGTCTAGAACTTGAAAACGAACTTTATGATTAGCATATTATAACATTCACACCCATGCCAAAATGATATAGAATGCTTAGGTAGTTTAACTCTTCCTCTTCTAGAAGATCATTTCGCCAGATAAGGTCACATGATACCAACAGTCAGCCTTAAGCAACAAACTTCAGTAACCGATACTTCTAGTGGGTAGTAAATGGAGAAATGCATAGACGAGAGTTTACATGGTCGTTTGATAAGTTCATGGCCTAAATATGAAGAACAATCACCGGCCGGGTAGCCGTGCTGTCTACGGCGGTAGGACAACGACTCGAAGGTCTATGGTTCGAGTCCTGGCAGGAGCATGGGTGTGAATTTTAATGGTTAAAGGGTGAATCGTGACGGGCCGAAGTCCAAAGTTACTAGACTGGCCCATATAAAAATAAAGTTTACCAAAGTTGTATGAAGAACAATTGATAGACTCTTGTAACTTTAGCTGTATAATATGTGATTATTTCTGTACCGTTGTACAGAGTTTGGTGACTGTCGTTTTCCCTCTCTTTTTCAGCTACTGAAGTAGATGCTTTGGCAATGATCAATAAGATGGACAAAGGGTGAAAATAAGCAGTTATCCAATACCTGGTGATCCTTCCTACCCATCTTTATGAATGGCCTTTGGAATAGGGTTTCTTTATCACCAGGTGCTGGATCACTACTTTGTCCATTTCTACTCCGACACTGCAAGCAGTGGAAAGAGACAGCCACGAAACTCCGTGCATAAGAACACAAAAGGAACACAGATACAAGTGCCTAGCAATAATCCTTTATACTTAGGCCTCAGACTTTCCAAACGATTCGCATTACGCTTTTGTGTGTATGGTGGTGGTGGTGGGGGATCGGTAAAATGAAACAACGTCATGCGCTTTTACGGATCAGACTGGTGTGCCACCGGAGCACTATGGAAAACATACGTCTGTTAAAATAGAACTGAAAAACAAACCAGCAGAAAATCATAATCGTCTTGAAAGAAGATGTTCCAAAGCAAATATCGAAGGCTAATTGTCACATGTTTCTTTGAGAAGTTATTTATTTAGCTGTTTATTAATAAGATGCAGCTTAGATACAATCTGTGAGCGTCACTTTACTCAAGGTTTTAAGATAGAAAATAAAGAGATAACAAAAGAATTATTTCTAAAGAAATACAAATAAATTAACATATTACAGAGGAAACAAAGAAAGGTGAAAAGCCTGTTACAAAAACAAATCTACGAACAACCAGATTGTGAAAAGACATAGGTGTATCTTTTGCTTAAATCACAAGCAAGTAACCACAATATTAAATGCCATCCAATGGAAACTAAATTGGGTGGATACAAACAATTCCTCATGCTTTAGCTCCTTGTTAGAAGAGTATTCTATAGTTTTGGAAATGGTGTGCAGAAAAACATTGGGTAATGCAAATAATCAATAAGAACTTCAAAATACAGAAGGTTGTTTCATGAAGCAGAGATGTCTCGGCAGATATTGAGAAGCAGCTGTGTTGGCTAGCAGGTAATACAGCTGCAGTATCTGTGTGTTCAACTGCCTTTAAAAAATTGTTTTCTATTTGAAAAGGCTACATTTCCAACGTGGTATAGAATTATACCCAAATATTTAAGCAGTGCCAGGCCAAAAGTTTCAATACATCTGATAAAGGAATAAATGCTGTGGTGAATCGCAACAACTTGGTTAACCTTGCTTTCCTGGTATCTCCAGCGTTTATCATCGTAAAGTTTGGAGGTCCTGCCGTTCATCTGACATTCGATAAGTGAACACCCTGGCGTTGCGAGAGAACCTGCTAATAGAGAGAGAGAAATTACAAAGACAGTGAAATGTTCACCAGCCATCGTAAATGGCATCATTGCCCAAGATTTGCAATTGGTGAAGAAACATAAAGCTAGGGTTCATATGCTAATTCCTTTACAGCCATGGAGAGGAAGACTAACAGTCAAAAACTGGACACTTGTAGTCAGTCTAAAAGAAACCTGGAATTATCTGTCGGGATACTCTACTACCGTGTACGTGATTTCAGAGGTCGTTCAAGCTGTATATGTGAATATGCAGAATGATTTTCTCGTTGCTACGTAGTTGTTGAAGGCACTGCTACGATGGAAAAGCAGCTACTAGAGAGGACAAAAAGGCAAAAGTCTGTAGGAGGACAATCTGGAGCCACTTTTCCGCCATAATATTCCATGCCTGTATGGAAGCAACACATCTCGCGTTGTCATTCGCCAGGACAAAGGGTCAAGTCATACTACACAGTCAACGGTGACTTATATGAATCGAATGGCATGGGAAACGGGAATTTTTGGAATTCCTATTACAAACATTCCTTTAAAATCCCCTGATACCTCCCACACGGATTTCTGTTGTTGAAATGAGCTTGAGGACTTAGACGTACACTAGACGGTCTGTGGAAGATTTGTCAGGAGGAACACAGCAAACTTGATCAAAGAAAGTGTTCTGCAGCAAAGTCTCCTGCAACGGAACTCAGATTCAAGCGTTAGCTGAAAGGCAGAACTTTACATTGAACACATCCACTGGTGACGTTGTGGGATTTCTATCATTTACTGTACTAATTTTGCTACCGAGCGGACGTGGCTCTGTGGTAGATAGTTGGCATAGTATTCAGGAGGTCATGGGTTCAATCCCAGTGGTCGACGGTCCTGGCTGAGGTTTTCCCAGATGTTTTCCTCAGTCACACCAGGATAATGCCGGGATGACACCTTCAACTTAGGCCCTGGCCACACCTTTCCACATCATTTCCCCTCCCCTATTCTGGCCTGAGACTGATATGCCTAAAGATCATAAATAAAAAAAATCAAATTCAACTGATTATGCTAACATAAATGTGAAATGAACGCTGTGATGATCGTCGAGGGATGTCATCCCTCAGAATTAGGTGCTAGTAAGTGCCAAGAAATAAAAATAATATTAAGAACTTTAGTAAGATCATATTATTGGTCATGCTTTCCATGATATATTATTTTGGTCTTATTATATGCCTTTCCGTCCCAACAGTGATACAAAAGCAGATTACACAACGTTTTGATTGTGATTCTTCAATGTTTTGATTGTTATTTTTCTTTCTTTGCTTCGTTCTAATTTCACGAGATATAAATTAGGCCCTGTCCGACTTTCCTCCTACATTCCTCTCGCTTAACTTATCCAGGTATGAGGGAAATATACATAAATCTATAAATACAATTCAATTCAGTTCGACAAACTTAGCATGATGACACGGAAAGTGCACAGCATACATAATGTCTCATAAGAGCATACTTGTTTAGTACTATCAATGCAAATATGGTATTAAATACGTTCAAAGCATTATATTGTAGTAATGGAAACCTGTCTTTGTTTCATACATGAACCGCTATCGCAGATGGAGTCTGTGAAGTACATTGAAAGTAACACAGGGAATGGTGTGCTAAAGGGATAGCCAAACATATCCGGATATCGGATACGCAAAGATTCTAATTCGGATCCTGATTACTGATATCCGGATTCGCGAAGATCTTAATTCGGATCCGGGTTTCGGATATCGATACTGGCACATATATAGCACTAGTGCACATTTCTGCAAGTAGAAAGTAATTTATAAATATATTTATTGTTTAGATTACTCTGATAATATTGGGTTGGTGGGAATGAACTGTCCGCCCCAGGTGCGTCATGTCCAAAGGGCAAAAAAAATGAAAACTATATTACCTGGTTAATTAAAATAGTCGCCGTCTGCATCCACATACTGTTGCCATCGCTCAGTCACGGATTGAATTCCGTGGCGGAAGAAGTCTGGAGTCTGCGTTAGGAAGAAATTTTCAACTGCATGTTTCACCACCCGATCATTAGGGAAGGTCTTACCTGCCAAGAAGTTATCGAGATGCCGAAGAGATCGGGGAGTGGGAGAGAGATCGGGGGAATACGGAAGGAGAGGAAGGGTTTCATACTGCAAATCATGGAGAAACTGCACCGTTCTAAGCGCGACGTGTGGGCGGGTATTTTCTTGCAATGAGAGAACACCATGTCTGGAGACCATTACTGGATGCTTGCGACAAGTTTGCGGTGCATTACATATAGTTCAGCACTGTAACGAGCTGCAGTGATAGTTTCACCTCACCTGAAAAAGACATGATGGATCACTACCACCATAGACCACCACACCAGCAACAACACCTTCCGTGGGTGGAGAGCTGGTTTAGGACACCGTTCTGGACGTTGATCACCATTACCCTGACCGTTTACGATTGCCATAGCAAGCCCATTTTTCATCTGAAGTGACAATCCGATGTAAGAGACCTTCCCGCTAATTCCTTATACTCACAGAGAACTTCACACCTCCAGATGGCGACTCTTGATGGCCTGTATCAACTCATATGGCACCAATGAACCCAGTCTTTTTACCTTCCCGATCGCAAGAAGTCGCCAACTGGCAGTGGTATGGTGTATCCCAAACTCGTCTGCAACGGCATGAACACTTTTACCGAGTGGGCTCTTCCACGGTGTTCCTGAGCAGCTCAGCAGAACATGATATTGGTCGGTGCCCAAGGGGCTTATTTTGTAACGTTGTGTCACCGGAACGAAATTTGAGAAACAAACGGCAAATGGCGAGTTCATTCGCCATTCGTGTCCCAAATGCACTGTTCATGTTTTTGAGTCTTGCTATGCAGAATATCTGTTTGAATTTATAAAGAAAAATCACTCGCATTTGTGTGTTCTCCATGGTGCACTTTCATACGACCCTGTTCTGACTGTCTGGGTACCCCAGCCTGTTTGCTGGATTTATATAGAGTTTGTGGCGTTAGACACGTGATCTCATTAGATCCATGTGTTGTGTTGCTGAGGTGCGTTCCACCAGGCGTCAAAGCGGTAATTTAATTCGCACCAACCCAATATTTCTCGAAGGAATGAGTCTTCTTAAGTAATTCAGGGTTTCCTTCAAGTTCTTCACTAAAAGTTTTATACGACATATTAAAGTATGCTTTTACCGCCAGCATTGCCGGAATGTACTCAATTTTCTCTTTAAACATTTTCTAAACCCATGGGGAAAAATAATTTCTCCATTCCATAAGGGGCATTGCTGTCAGGAACACACTTTTGATAGTTTGGTTGCTGATAGTTGTCAGGTACATATTTTTCTCCGTGGAATAGGTTTTTGTTGCCAAGATATTTCTTGCGAGTTGAGGCATTACTATTGTAATTGTGATTGAATCCCAGATATTCGGATGTGCGGTTTCGGATAGAAGTTTCGAATATCCGCATCCTGAGCCAAGTTTCGAATATGCAGATCTTGATGGAAGTTTCGGATATCTGGATCCAGATCTGAGTTTATGATATCCAGATCCGAGTTTAGATATCCGAATCCGGATCAGGCCATCAATAGCGTGCTTGTGTATCAATAGGGAAAGGAGAAATGGTTCAAACCTAGATTCAAAGTACTGGATGGGTTCATAGTACTGCACTGAAAATTTCCTGGCACAAAACGCACACAAAAACTTCACCAAAAATGAACTTTATATGAACGCATGTGAACTTCATGTGACACTACATTGAAACATTGTGAGCTTTTTGTGTGCTCAATGTGTCTTTTCATTGGCTTCTTACTCTTAGTGGATATTTTGCATACATTAAGTTCATGTTTACTGAAGTTCACATTATCCAGAGCACGTTTTCAGTTCACTTCTAGTACATTTGCCACTATTAAGAGAACTTTTTGTGCATGAATTTGGTATCAGCACACCAAAAGTTCATATGTTGTGCACTAAAATGTGTAGTTCATATTCATTTCACGAAAAGTTAATATATTATGCACTAAAAACGTGGTAAAATTGGAACATATTGTGACTATTTTCAGAACATATTGTATGCACTTTAATTGTAGTTTGATTTGAAGTGTGGTTCAAAGTTCCCAAAGACATAGGGATACTTCTGAGGTGTCAGGGACATATGGGGAAGCTGCATTAATCGATCCGATTACTCTGGAATTTCTGACAAGTTGCAACAAGCAGTTGTGGATGACAGTTTTGCCGAACATTTGAACACCTAGGCGTATGGATGTACATTTGAACATTTGAATTTATCATTTCACTATTTTCAGATTGAGTATGTGCAAGGAACATTTGTTTTGGCACTATATATCAAAGTATTCATAAAATAATAACGCTTCTGTTGGCGAAGAGGCATTTTGTCACAAATCGCACTATGTTTCCTGAAGGGAAGTTTTGAGATGAAGCGTTATGGGACTAATTAAATACAAAAGTAATATCGATAAACAATAAGTTTCTCTGGTCCCCAGAAACTTTTTATATTGCGGTTAGATTATTAAGGCCATTTATTTGAGTTATTAAAAGCAATACCTCATGTACACTAAATTTTTGTGCATAGAAATGTGTATTTGATATCATTATCAAATAAATCAATTTGATTTGTTGGTATAAAACCTTCATTTTATTTTAAATAGCAAGACGGATTGTGTGAAACATGGTTTGAAACTGTTTCGAACAGTGATATATTGTTTCTGAATGTCAATGATAAAGTTTTAAGAAATTTCAAGATATAAAAATTTACAACTAAATATTTCTAGGATTAAGTTCATAATATTCTGTACAAAAGTTAATAAAATAGTGAATGAATCTGCACTTACGTTCTTCATTTCTGAATAGATTTATTTATTGTCAACACAACATGCTTTATAATCCAATTAGAGTGTCGATATTTACAATGCTCATTTACAGATATTTTTTATTACAATATCTCTAAATGCTTT
>JAGDQP010052273.1:0-13825 GCA_022664845.1 Lepisma saccharinum | reverse complement strand
GCCTGAAGTTATACTACTTTCCCATAAAACTCTGAGTTTTGGAGGGGTTCAACACACCTCGGAACAACTCCCTAACTACATTCCTTCCCTCTACTTAGGTATCAGAACAGACCGGAATAGGATGGGGGCGATGATGTTGCAAGGTAATCGTCCAGGTCCTACTTCGTATATACTATCCTGGCATTGACCTAATGTGACTGACAAAAACGTGATAAAAATACTCGAGATCTTCTGAGATCGATCCCAGGACCTTCCGATTGCTAAACCAAACGCTCTACCAACTGAATACAATAATAATAATAATAATAATAATAATGGTAAGAAAATTCCCTGACCCAGAAGAAGACGGCGCCAAAATGTATATCCACTTTGCAACCAAACACATATTGCGCGAAAGTATATCGAAAATAAAGGGGCACGTGTCCCGGCATTCGTCAATATAGGTCCACGTTAACATAGAATCAATATTATTGTCTAAAACAATGTGTTTAACCTGTATGGAGTATCGATATTTTGACTTAAAGGAGAAATGTGTCATGTTGCCAATGTGAAAGCAAAGTGCAAATAAGTCGATATATATTTCGGCGTTTGCTCGAACATTTCCATTTACAAGAAAAAACCGAACGATTGCTGTAAGGTGGCCCACGCACTTATGGACTTTCTCTTGCAAGTTGTGCAACTACTCTTCACTTGTTCTCTCCCGGCAACCGCTAATCCAGTGCAGACCCTAGGTTATAATTGGGTGTTCTATGACGCGAAGTTTGCTTTTCCCTACACTTGTAATGCGGCACAAGTAAAGTTATTTAAGTATTAGCAGTATAAATACAGTATATATATATATATATATCGGCATGTCGCACAAAGCACGCGTATCCCAACCAGGATACTCAAAGAAAGGACATGCTATATACAGGGTGTTCCATTTTAATCCACCACTGGAATATTGGAAAGTACTGAAAGAAAATACAAGAAGTGTGCAGTGGAACATGTACCGACAGAGGTGGGACAGCGTTTCATGGCAACAGAGTGATGTCACATGCAGAATGTTTCCCACCTCAACACAACTTATATTTTTTCAAATGTGATGAAGGTTGAATACTTTCGGGGGTGATAGCATGAGTCATGATAAACAAAAATGTGTATGTGAACGTGGGTCAAATTCTGCTTCGTTTTGAAGAGACAGTGATTCCAACTTGGAACCGAAAATCAAAGTCTAACACGCGAAGAAAATGAATCGTTCTCAATAAATCAGAAACGACTCATTGAATGAAAATTTCGTTAGCAGTAACTAGTATGTAACAACATAGTGAATATTAGGTTTGAAAACACGATGACACCACGTTACGAGAGCTTCCAATCCGGTATAGCGTTTATTTTTTTCAAACAACACTACGTTGTATTATTAGCTATTTTGCACTCTCTAATGATGATAAACAATATAAATAAAGCACAGATTGCAAACTGTGGATGAAATATGCTAGGGAAATACGTAGTTCGTATAAGATCGCGAATACATTTCCGTCTTATCTACAGTTTGCAACACTACAATCTGTGCTTTATGTATATTGTTTATCATCATTAGAGAGTGCAAAATAGCTAATAATACAACGTCGTGCGATTAAAAAAACGCTATACCGGGTTGGAAACATTGGCAACAAGGTGACATCGTGTTTTCAATCCTAATATCCACTATGCTGTTACATACTAATTACCACAAAACAAATTTTCATTCAATGAGTCGTTTCTGATTTATTAAGAGTTATTCTTCGCCTATTAGACTTTGATTTTCGGTTCCAAGTTGGAATCGCTGTATCTACCAAACGAAGGAGAATTCGACCCATGTTCATATAAACCTTTTTGTTAATACGACTCATACTATCACTCCGAAAGTATTCAACCTTCATCGCATTTAAAATATATATATATATATATATATATATATATATATATATAAATTTATGTCGAGGTGGCAACATTCTGTATGTGGCGTCGCTCTATTGCACATGAAACGCCGTCACACCTCTGTCGGTACATGTTCCACTGCACACTTACTGTATTTTCTTTCAGTTCTTTCCAATATTCCAGTGGTGGGATTAAAATGGAACACCCTGTATATAGCATGTCCTTTCTTTGAGTATCCTGGTTGCGATGCGCGTGCTTCGTGCGACTTCGCAATGTATGTACTGTATTTATACTATTCGTACTAATCTCACTTTACTTGTCCAACATACCAGTGTAGGGAAAAGCAAATTTCGCGTCATGGAACACCCGTTTACATCCTAAGGCAAACACTGGAGTAGCGACTGCCGGGAGAGAACAAGTGAGCAGTAGCTGTACAACTTGTAAGAGAAGGCTCATAAGTGCACGGGCCACTTGACAGCAATTGGTCGATTTTCCTTTGCAAATAACAATGTTCGAGCAAACGTCGTAATAAGTATCGGCTTATTATCAATTTACTTTCAGGCTGACAACATGACGCATTTCTTATTTAAGTCAAAATATCGATAATGCATCAAATCTAAACACTCTATTCTAGACAATAATATTTATTCTTCGTTAACGTGCGCCTATATGGATGAATGGATGGGACACGTGTTCCTTTAATTTCGATATAATTTCGTCCAATATTTTGACGCCGTCTCCTTGTGAGTGATTGAGTTGTTAATTTCTCTAACTGAAACCGGAAGCATTATGACTTGAACTCGGCTGTGGTCCAACATAATTAAAGTTTTTCTGTTTCACTAAACTAATGCTAGGATGGTATCTTAATTAACTAAGACCCTGGATTCTACTTTCCCCGTTCTTGCTCCGGAAAAGTGATATGATGCCACAGAGGTAACAAACTTAGATCAGTGGCCAAGTTAGCCTATAGAAAGGGAATTAAAATAGTATTAATACTAACAAGTAGAATTTGCGGAGGGACGTCATCTCTAACTCTTTAATGGAAGTGACGGGTTTATGCCTGAACTGCCTATCGAAGTTAAATGAATAAATACACCAACAACTAAAATTAAACTAGAAGTCATGTAGATCGAACATCAATTACACTTCAATGTCATGCATAATAAATAGAAGGTAATAATGTTACTTATCTTAATTCATTTAAATAACATTTTTCTAAGTTGGATTCATTTCTGCCCTATTTGAACGAAGTGAACATTGGAGAAAAAGAACCCTCTTGGGTGAAGAGGAAGTCTGCGGGAGTTGGAACTGCTCCTCCTCCTTCCTGTTGGAATTGATTTTATTTTATGCCCTTACACTGCGAGAGGGTAGAGAAAAGAATGCTAATGTGTTTGTTTTTAGCCTAATCGTATCTACGGGAAATAGAAAAATGGAGAACAATAAACCGGCTTGAAAGGGCTTGCCACCGAGGCGAAACGCTGAAAACTTGAAACGAATAGCAGATTTATAACCTGCTATACTTAGTAAAAATGGCAGAAACAAAATGTAACCAAATTGATTTTTAAAAACATCATAGTTTATGACATTTCCAAAAGTTTTACGTACGACGAAATGAACTCCTCGTTTTATGATTTTTCTACAAAAAATTTCGGGTCAAAGGAAAGAAATCCACAAATATTAAAAACAGACGTTGTTTCAACTCGTAAAGAAATGAAAGAACTAAATAGCAAAGATACAAAAGAAAATCACCTGTAATATGGATATAACATTTAGTTTCTGAGAGACAGACGGAAAAGCGCCACAATGTAGAATCCAAAACATCGTACCTAGAAGCAACTGAGCCTAAAAAAATCTTTTTCGGGTTCAGAATTTTTCATGAGGCTCGAATTCTTTCAGCTAGAGAAATTTTCACTGAACATATTACACATATCATCCCAAATATAACAATCTTCCCACACAGAAGTTAAAGGAAGTGCTGATTGAATTCAAAGGATGGGGACTTCGTTTCTCCAATGATTAGAAAATAAGAAGTAGGTTGAGTTAAATCACGTGTTCGTTTGACTACCGAAACTGTAGGCTAGTATCAAAACCGACACTGGCCTGATTGTCTCGATTTAAGTAGAGAAATAGACAGATTATTCCAAACTCCAGCTATCTTAAGTTTCTGGAAATAATAATGCCATGCTTGTAGATCAGTTTTGAATAATAGTGTGATAATTTTGCCTAAAAAAGAAAAAAAATTGATTAGTGGGGGGCCTGGGTTAAATCAGGTCTAATACATCTTCCATCTTCGCTACAATTTCTGTAATCATGCCTTATCGGTGAAAGCTATCTGTGATATTTGCGGCGACATAATGTGATATATATATTCCGAAAGCATGGGAAAATGAACTCTAAAGCTTGATGGTTCTAATATCATTAACAATAGAACTAAGGTGGCATGGTACCTTCAACAACTTGAAACCTGCCCTAACAAAACTACATATTCGAAAATTGTATAATGGATGTGTAGGAAATGCCCCAAAGGAAGTAAGGAATTCCCAGACATTCTCTGGAGTAAATGTGGACAGAAATAAGCACGAATAAGATGAATTTCCGTGAGTACAGATGATATACGTAATCACGTGTGTCTAACCGGGCAAGGACACCCTCTTTCAATGATAAAGAAATACAGCAAATTCGCTGAAATCTTTGGGTTTATCGCTGTTCGTTATGCAGCCTCGCATTTTAAAATTATAATCGTTCCACAAAAGAATATGTTTGATATATCAACTAGCACCCCGTAAATTTCCCCAGCCCCCTCCCCCCGTAGAGTGTTCGGCTGGCTACGTGCCTTTCTACGCACGATCGCTTTACCTCCTCAGGTACCCAGGAATACCAAGAACACTCTAGAACTCAATTTGATACACCTAAAACAAAAAAACAAAAAATTGCAGCGTCCTGGCTGGGATTTGAACCCCATTAGTATAGTGAGGTTTACTACTACCTGAGCCACGGCGACTCCATTCAACCATAAATACATAGCAAAAATCTAAAAAATAATACGCCTACTATTTCGTCTTGAAATGAGAAAATTATTCATTAAATAATGTGGTATGTAGATATTTAACAAATAAATTAACTACTTTTGTTCATTTTTTACTTTATATGTTGTTGTTCCACTGTTTTATTGAAGACATCATCTCAGTCTTTGCCTGGTGTGATCGGGATAAACGGGAAATATATCCGTCAGGATGCTCGTCACAGGGACTTGATCCCAAGGCCTCTTGATTACAAGGCAAGCACGTTAACGAATGTTCTGCCTTATTGGTATAATTACTGGAAATATATTCCTACAATTTTAAATATTACCATGCGAATTTTAGTAATTTTACTTAGTGGAACGGCGACAGTATGAACTTCGGTCTAAAAGTTTGATTACCCCTAGACCATAAATACAACGTAAATAGTCTGCTATCAACCAATGTCATATGTTTCACGATCATTTAGTGGTAAAAAGGTAGATAATTCTGGAATCTGAAACATTTGTCATTGCTGATAAGGAACTGACGTAAATACTTTTGCAAATAGAATAAAATTATATCAAATTGAAGATTTGAAAAAGGTAACACTTGTAAGAAGTATTTTAATTAGTTTGGGGGCAGGATATGGGTTTAAGGCCTGATGGCCACTCCCCACTGTGTCAATGCATTATGACGACCCTGATCCGATGCTTATCATGCACATTAGTAGCTGACTAACGCTTTGCGTGACTCGGACTGCAGCCCCTTTAGCCGCATGTGACAATAATCCGGCTCTGGCTAGGAGCAGGTCGGGACTACGTAGCTCTGACTAGTGATATAAAAGAAACGAAAGACTTGACTGGCGGAAAAACAGGAATATTTTTTCAATTATTCATGCAACTTTGGAAAATATTTGTTTTTTTGTTACTATTCCAGGCCCCTGAAATTATATGAGGATTAATGAGAAAGTTGAAATAATTGTTCTTGTTACGAATATTCATTAAGTTTAATAACTTCTTTACTGGGACTCCCTCTGACAAATTTTACTTGTATTATGGAACTTTTCTCAACTTCAGTCAAATATGCCTAAAGGACATCAACAACGGCACATTTCTTTCATATATACAATAGCGCTAATGAGAGAACTCGCAATGTAAGCAGAAGATGTGTTGTACATATTTTTTAGATGAAATAAATAAAATCTTAATAAATTGAAGCCAGAAATGTATAATATATACTAAGTATTGAATTTTCGCAATGAAAAAGCAATACAACAAATTTCGGGAATAAAACCAGTGGGTTTTTGTTACCTCGTGGGGAAAATGTCCGTGTTTGTTTTAATATCGAGGTTTTCCCAAGGTTTCTACATAACTAGCTCTGACGAAAAGGATGGGGTAGGAATCGATGCAGAATTGGCCTAGTGTGACTAGACAAAGCCTATTAGGAGGCCCGAGACCCCGACTTGAATTCAAATTGAGAAACCTCCTGAATATGAGACATACGATCGACTTTCTGAGCCATCACTGATCAGTTCAAAAAGTCCTATAAATAGAGGCGAGGCGGGTAGAGAATACAACAATAAAAATACGTTATAAGCTGGCTGCCTCTTCCTTTACTGCTAGCAATAACTATATTAGGCTGGGCAAATATTGATTTTTGTTATCGTCTGCAAACACCTACTTAAATAACCGAGAAGGATCCAAATATTTTTATGATCTTAAAAGCATAATGATTTTGTCGGCATCTGTTAAAATTGTCTTACGTAAGTAATGGAATAATACGGACTGCAGAATTAGTTATTTCAAATCATTTGCAGTATAATCTGCACAGCAACTCTTTTTTTTTTCGAGATGGGCTACTTTTTTGTGTTAGCGGAAACAACACGCTGCTCTTCGATTGCAATTCTAGCAGCAAACCAGACAATCGCAAAACAGCTAATATAGGAACACGTGAAACAGTAACAAAACGGCGTCGATCTGTCAATTAATTCTGACAATAAAATCACTTGCGAATAGGTCCCAAACTTTCTTACATTGTCAAAATCACTTCCAGCTAACGACCATTTCCGAATCCCGTGTTCTGTTCTTCTCTTCAAATTTTCACGCGGTTTCGAATCTCCTGGGTTAGAGAACCAAGAGTATCTGATATCTAACGAGATACTCAAACTTGAGGAAAGCTGCAGTATGTGATTATTGAGTTATGTTCCTTACTTAGAGCAACGGCATAAAACACCGAGATAAGCCCTCACAAAAAATTTAATAAAAACATAAAGAGAATTAGTTCTGGAACAACGCAAAGAGCCCCTGCATTTCCTTACAACCGAAGCAGTGCCACTAATTGACTGTGTTGCCTAATTTTCTCTTCTTATTACATAAAGACCCAGAAAAATACCATAATTCACAAAACGTAGTTTCAGATGGTTTAAGCTCGATACATTTGTATTTCTCTTTATTAACTCTCTGCAACATTTCAACAGGAGAGGAATAAAATTAACAAGATTGCACTCCTGCCATCTGTTAATCACTTTGACATAGTATTGAAGTATCAGCATTTCTTTCATCTCACAAATTGTATCACCATAAGTGACTATAACCCTTCTAAAGACATATAATTTTATGTTTGCACCTTAATCCGTATAAAGTCGCAAGGAATTTTTGGTAACCCCTGACAATGAATACTGACGTCTAAAGACGCCAGCGTATTTCTTAAGGATTGGAGGCTTTGTTCGTTCTCTCTATAACCGTTTCCGTTTTTCCAAATGATCCAGCAATTTGCAGCGCTGGAAGTGGGGAAAAAGTAGAGACAGTATGATTTCGTAGGACGGTGCGTAAGCATATCAGTTATCAAAATGTTGAAAGAAAAGTTTCTTTGTACCTCGCACTTGCCAAAATAATAACACGCAAACGACAAACACTGTTTGAACATACCCAAATAGCATGCAAGTTTATATCAAATCTGCAATGAGTTGATATTTACTTGACGTAACAAACTTGCGCATCAAGTGTATTGCAATATGATGGCAAACATGCTATAAAAACGTTCCGTATGCGATTTGTAACAGTTTGGCCGGCTTTTCATGCACGCGAGTTTAGTTTGCGATTTCTATGAAGAGTCAGTAGATATACTTAACCGCATATTTCAATTGGTTACTCACCCAAATCGGAAGCAAAGCACGCGAGTAATTTGTACATGAAAGGCCAGCCTATAAAACATCCCGCAAATCTTTAAAGTGCAGTATTATGTGGGAGACTGTGTACCTCGAGCATAGTTTACGTTGGAACAGTTTTATGTTTCTAACTCGCTATGCTATATAGCACCTCCGTACGCTGTGTTGTGTATAAAGCTTCCCAGGCAATAACCTCTTGTTTTTCTTTGTATTCAGGTGCCTTCGTGTTGAGTTAATGGTAAATTAAAACCATTACTGATAAATAATTAAAAGTAACCGTTTTCAGATTTAGTTATTGTCTTATGGTATTTTTGTCTTCGCTATTTTATTGCATATTATAATAACGGTATCACGACAATTTCGACACCGTCAATTGCGACACAATTGGAAAATCCAGTTTTACCGCGACAATTCCGACACAGTTCTTAATCATCTTTCAGCCACGTGTTTTGTATTACTCAGATAGCGTCAATTCCGACACCATGACTACAGAGGAGAGCACTGACTATTTTTTTTTTCGAATACCAACTTTTGAAATTGGTACCCACACACTACAGCTTTCCTTCACACTTCATCCAGGCTTAGGACGGGCAGCTTATGATTAATAGCTGTCTTGTTTGAAAGCGGGATCCTTCACACCTTTGGATATATATTCACTTACACCTATTAATAATAGCCGGAAGTCTTCCAATTCTGTTGTCTACTGCTTTCATTCATAAATCACACTCATTTACATTCAGTTTTTCTTATAATATAAAAGTTGGAACTCTTTTTATTCCGTTGTTTGCTGTCTTTCAGTCATAAATCACATTTACTTATACTCGGATTTGCTTATAATAATTTACATTTGAAATCACCTGATTTAACTCAATCAAATTTTTGAACGTAAGCAATCTTTCTCAAAAACGCTTTGATGTTCCTGTTCATAACTCTTTACGTCAACGTTTTCCCGGAAGGTTCAGAGACTTTCTATGAAGTAGAAGGTCGTTATACTGCGCCTCACTTCTTAACCACTTAAAATATTTCCCAAAATATTTATTAATTATTTTAGTGATTTCCCTGATTACACATGCATGTTTCAAGGTATAAGAGTCTGTGTTCCAAGGTACACTGGCCTTAGTACCACGAAGCACGTGCTGGAAATATTTAAGAAATAAAATCATCATAAAAGAAAGAAAGCAGAAGCAAAATATTGAAGGTTCGACATTAAGATCCTCCGAGGTTCAAGGCGACAAACATGGATTTGAGGAATAAATGTCTGTGAAACTTAATTTCAAAAAGTGAAACTGTGCCCCATGGTCCCCCTCCCCACATCAGAGTTACATATAACATTATGTATTTCCTATATGTTACCCTTAATTGGAACTTAACGCTCTATTCATAATACATATTTTCATTTAATTCCCTCTCAATATCAGACCAAGTTATCAGCTTCTACTGGACTTAACCCCATCTTAACTGATTTAACAATAATTTACCTGATTTTCATCTACATTATAAAACATTTATTCCCGATTAGGACTCACACTAAAAACTCCGAAATAGTCTAATGTACACATGGCAATGAAGCTATGATTAACACTGATAATAATAAATTACTATGGTCGCGGATAAATTCGCGGATAAAGACCAGAGATGTGCGGCACCGCGGTGGCTCAGCTGGTAGAGCGCTTACTTTTGGTGCTAGGGGGTCGTTGGATTGATCCCTGGTCATGCCATGTTGGTTTTGTGGTGGACAAACATCGTGTGAGTGAGTTTTCTCAGGGTGCTTTATCTCACTTTATCCTATCATCCATAGTTGCCTATAGGTCTTAAATTATATCCAAATTCAATCAGAGAAGTGAAATTGCGGCATAGCTCAAGCGCTTTGAAATACGAGTGTATCGTCGCAATAAACTCTTCAACAGGAGGCTACAGCGAAGCGGTAACATCAGTATTAGGGGATGTAATGCACTCTGTTAACAGACTGTTGAAGCTTTATCACTCGGAAAGCGTTCAAACAAAAGTAGCTGCAGAATCAACTTAGATTACGATTCAGGAAACTCACAGCACACTGACTTCTCTCACCACTGACAAATACTCATTGGTTTTTCACAAAGGGAAATAATTCATTTTACCAAACGCTGTACTCTCAACTCATGAGATCCGTATGTGCTTTACTTTGATCTGGATTCGTGCTCCCTGTCATAACAATGAAGCCAAGCTTCGAAACTGTACGATCAGGAAGCACTGGCACTGAAAATTATCAATATGCGGAAATTGTATCACTCCACACATTTATAACACTTTCACTGAGCCGTTCACAGACAGTGCTTATCTGCTCAACTTCGAAACGAGTTATAAAAGACTTATGATCTTACATGCAACTTGCTGAAAGCTTGCAGCAGTTAATTACCAAATACCGAGTGACTGCACGCACTCAAACGTTTACTTCGCGCGATTTTGGTTTCTGGACGCAGATGAAATTAAAGCTCGTTTAGCATGATGTCGACGTTCGAAGACATGCACTGCAAGTGACTAACGTTTTCGAGCCAAACGCACTTCGACCATGTTGCCTTGTTATGTTGTTCAAGCGGTCTAGTTGACTAGAAGAGTGGCCTTTGAGCCAAGGACTATGATTGGTAAACTTTTGTTTAGTTTCTGAAAGCAAACGGATTCTGGGAAGTGATTGCGGATGCCGCAGAAAGGATTTCTTGGCCTTCTGGTGCTTTTTATGACCGATGGTGTTGATTAGTGTTTCGTCTGAAGAAGATGTTGTTAGGACGTTGAAACTTTAACATTTGGTGTGTCCTTTTACAATAAAGTTAACTGCGATAGCCTTGTCGTCCTGTCTTAATTAAATTAAGTAAGAATACAAGGCTTCAATATAATCATATAAATGTATTATCTTCAGAACTGCAAAACTACTCTATTTAACAAAATATTGCTTTTCCAAGAAAACTGATTTCTCGAATACCGTCTGGATCAGTGCCGGAACAATGGATGGTGCAACGTTCCATGCCAGCAAACCTAGTGGGCCTCGCTGAAGCTGTTTATTGCTCAATACTGAATACTTATAGTCTGTTATTGATTCCTCGTTTTTTCTGTTTTGACCCCCCCCCCCAAGTAATGTTGGAAAGTAAAAAAAATTGCAGTCCGCCTTCAAACTCCCATCCCCATTTGGCTGCCTCATCCCAGAGCAGCAGCATCATAGCACCCCCAAAACTATACTTCCTATCCTTCCTGTGTTAGAGAAGCTCGTTTTTATCGAAACTTCATAAATGTGACTCCGGTCCATCTTTACAATAACAGATTCATTTATGTCCTGTCGTCGTGAAAAGTACTTCGCCTATTACTCAGTGCCGAACAAAAACATTCTGCATTCTGGCTGTAATCCTTCCACTTTCTGAAGACCTGAAACTATATCAGCACCGACCCGTGTTCGAATGCCATTGGTGTTATAAGATGTACGATTTTGTAAGCGAATCTCATGTGGGCAGAATTTATATGCACAATTTTGTTGTTCAACAAAGTGTGAATATTAATTTTCACAATTCGTCGCTGGGAAAAGAAACCCCGGTATTATACAAACGTGATTTCAACGTTGATATGTTTTATTTTAACCGTTATCCATTGATAAAAGCACATATAAATTTAAACCGTATTTCAGAAAAAAAAATATGTCGTTCATAAGACATGTATTCAACTGTTATTTTAAATTATGGGATTCATTTCGTTTCCAGGGATTCTTTCCGATTTAATTGAATAAAAATTATAATTAAAAGGTAATTGAATGACACTATCTATTATTTTGTGTTTTCTCTTGCATGTTGAAAACACGTTGAATTTCAATTTAAATTCCAAAGAAAATTTAATTTGGTTGAGAGGACGTTGATGTGACGTGTTTTAAACTGTTATGCCATAGATTACGCATCATGTGCGTCTTTTTAAGTTATTGCATGAAAACTGCTTAAAAGCGAAAATAATAAATTTAACTACGTCTATTATTTTATTACTTGTACTTTGAAAACACATTGAATTTTTAAACTATATTTCAACAAACATGTTATTTGGTTCATAGTGCGCTACAGTGACGTTTTGAACTTTCCTTTTCAACTATGATATAGATTTCGTTTCATCTGTGTCTTTCTAAGGCGACATATTACACTTAATGAGAAATACAAATTTAATTGTATTGTGTTTTTGAAACGTACGAAATATTTTCCGCGTCCTTCTAATGAAATTTCACTGCTGAGTTGTTCATGGATGTTCAGACGGCCACATCTTTAGAAAGGTTTGTTTGTATTTATTTTAATGATACATTCAGTAGGCTTTCCACAATTTCCAAAGTTAATTGAACGGCTGATTAACATTTCGAAAGGAAAAAAAAACTTTTTTTTATCGTCCACTTCTTGACAATGAACACTGCGTTCTCTTTTATAAACGTTAATTTCAACTGTTTCTCAACCATTATTCAACGTCGAATAAACCGTTGAACAGGAGGACATTCTGGTACATATACAACGCCACAACGATTAAATAACGTTTCGGTAGTAACGTTTAACCCACGAACATTCAACGTTTGAGTGCTACTGGGGAATGTGGCGTATCAAAAATATTACAAAATTGAGTTATGGCTCCCTCTGTATAGCCATAAGATCTAAAGGGTTGTTCAAATATTACGTAATCATCCAAGGAGAGGGGGATCAAGCTTTGTTCGATTTCGGTGGGCATCTATGTATTAGGGATTCGATTTTTTTTTTCTTAATGGAGAAGGGTCCAAAATGATTGAAATTTGGTCTACGTAATATATGAACGACCCAGTTTCGTATATTATGACCCAAAACATTTTGGATTTTTCGAAGCAATTATTACGTAGCACTTGTGGTCCAGGTGGTATTGTCGCGACCTTGGGATAGGTTCTGAGCAGGTACTTTTTTGTGTACCACACACTATTCATGCACCATTCATTTTTAATGAAACATGTACTCAGTGATTCTGCCAGACCACCATGTGATGGGGTGTCACTAGCAAATTCTCGACACCCCAAGTTTAAAATTTTAGTGGCGAGAAATCGTTTGAAACCGTACAAAACTCTACTTACATTCTCTTAATTGTGACTTAACACCCGCAACCAGAAAATCCTGACTGAAACCCTGATATATTTGAAAGATAATATTTATTATTGATAGAATGCAATGGCGAACGTTTCGTTTTGCGGCGATGTACTTGGGAATTACGTAGGTCATATAGTTGGTGTGTACAAGGCGAAAAAATCAGTGAACCTTAAAAAAAATGTTGTTTTTTTCGCGAGAAAAAACAGCATTGGTTTTATTGCATTTTAATCAAGAAAATACAACACGTAGTACATCTTCTGCATTTCTAGTTACAATTTAGTAACAGTTAAATATCGTTACGCTAAGAAAATGTAGAAAATATTTCTGTTTGCAGTACGAATTCAATTTATTTCATTAGTGTCCTTGCACGGAGGGAAATGTTCCGTTAGTGACTGTCCTTAAGGCTCAGGCTGCGAAAAGTTCGACACTGCAAGTAAGTTTCGTTAAAGAGATTGCCCATAAACTAAACTCACTATTATTGGATATGTACATTTCTAACAAGAACGAACATTATAATTATTTCGCCAATCAACGTCAGAGACTTCCGGAATGGTAAAAAAAACGAAACACGTGATTTTCCAAAGAAGCGCGAGAAAGTGGATAAAGGGTTATTTTTTCTGACAATCAATTCTCCTGTTTTTACATCATTAGAGAACACT
>JAGDQP010052271.1:0-13826 GCA_022664845.1 Lepisma saccharinum | reverse complement strand
GGTCATGTTTCTGTTAACGCCTACTTAACAATTTGTAAAACAAAAAATAAGACGAATATGGGATTTTGTTTCTAAACATTTTTTTTTGAAATATTGCTTTATTGTTTAGCCTCTTTTGAAAGTTCTTATATTGATGATGAATAGTGTTCTGCTCAGAAGCAGGCTTATGAACGAAACTTCCTTGGCAAGATGAACGAATGGTAGTTCTTCATTATCTTCTAATGGGTGGAGAAAATGTCATGTAAACGAGACCTATACGGTTTCTGATGTACGCGTGGATGTTTGCCAATGTTTCTATTAGTTATCAAGTGATCATTATACTGTATGTTCACTAGAAAGATAGGTGTAAGTTTTGTTGTTAATTTTACAGTGAAAATTCTTTTTGCGATTGTATGTTCACTTATGAATACTAATGCCAGACTGTAGGACTGAAGTCAACCTACGTGATTTGGATTGAATTTTATTTATGGTCTTTAAGCATCTAAGGCTCAGGCCTGGATAGGAGAGGGGATGTCGGCCAGGGCCTCTATTGAAGGTGCCATCCCGGCATTTGCCTGGTGTGACAGGAAACCCCCTGAAAAACCTTAATCAGGATGGTCGTCCGCTGGGATCGAACCACCTACATGATTTGTTTCATCCTCTTCTGTGTGCACTCAAATTTTAGTGAGATAACCACCTACTAACGAATTTAGTCTGAAACGTTCCAGCTGCCCAATAAACCAGTGGTTCTCAACCTGTATTGTTTCGCTGTACGCCTTAGGCGTCAATCATCGCAGCACCTCATAGAGTAGAAGCCTCGAAAGTAGTAGTCTTCTAAGGGTATAACCGTCAAGAGATCTCCGCTAGGTTGTGATAATAGCCTTCTGTACCTTTTCCATGGTAGAAAAAGCTGGGTACAGCATGATAATTCTCGACCATGTGTCGATATCAGATCAGCAGACTATTGACAATTAATTTCTTTAGATTTAAGGCTCTGTTCACACATCAAGACACATGAATGTTCAGCGGAAAACCCGTTGAGAACTACTGCAATAAACCTTATATTTATTTCAAGCTAGCTCCAGAGTTATAAATTATTTCTCCAAGAACGGAAGGTACGGTTAAGTTTATGTATAATAGAATATGAAATAAAAAGAGCGGACTGTGTTCTTGGTTACTTCATTACGACTTCTTTTCCACTACGTCAATAATAATAATAATAATAAATATAGTTTATTCCAGTTGTTACGCTTAGTCTCCCATATTTTGAAAGAGTTATATTTGCGTGAAGCTATACATTATGATGCATTATTTGTATTCTAATTTAAGGGTCATTCAATGATTTTAATGTCGTATTTTCGGATATTTAGATGGATTTCCAGTAGCGATCTCTTCCACCTGTACATTGTACAACCCGTAAAAAAGTCTTAAAGAGCACAGGGAAAGAAGGAGGATTTTCATTATTTTTTTAAATGTATTTGCACTCCTAAGAAATACTATACAATAACAGCTAATCTCTAGAAAAGTTTAATCCAAGAGGGAGTAAATGGGAGAGTTAGACTGTAAAATGTGTATTACAAGAAATCACCTATTTTTGGACATCCCCCTTTTTTACCCTGTACTCTTCAATTGTAAAGATGATATTCATCGTGCAGCACCATTGCATTCGTTGTAAATTGAACAGCGATACATAACTACTTTGCCATTCATGACCAACAAACGAGTCTGATTTTCATTTCCTTGTGTTCTGTCCACTTACGATCTTTTTGATACTACGTGGTGTGCATATATGTTCGTAATGTTATTTCTCCGCTTCTTTCAAGTGAGTGTTTTCCCCACGTCTCTCTGTTTTGTGTGTATGTTGGACACAGAATGCTGGCTAGGTCAATATATCTGCCACCATGACCAACTTCAGGTCAAACGTTTGATGATGCGAGAAAGGAAAACCAGTACAACTTCCTGATGATGGGTCATAACCTATCCACTACCTGAATGCAGTGTTTTAAGGTAACGGAATTTTTAAACTAAAAAAAAAAAGGTACCTTTTCATCACGCTTTTCTTAAGATTATGTAGTTTATTACGGGTTTCTGAATTTTGACTTCATTGTTTTACGTTTCCTCCCACAATTTTCTTATAATGTGTAATCTTTTTCTTGTAATTTCTGACACTTCTATAGCTCCTTCTCGCTTCCTTTTTGTCTTTATAACATTGTATCATGCGTTTTATGTGTCGAGTTCTCTTTGATATTCTTTTTTTCTTTATTTTTTTCTCTCTCAAACCGCGTTTGTGGTTAGTGGTTAAAAGAAACACAGGTTTCAAATAACAAGAGTGCGGTCATGTGTGAAAATATCAAAACTTCCATTTTTAGTTGAAATCGTGGTATATTCTTTAAGGTAATACATTTTTTTTCAAATACACAATGAAGTTAATTACATGCAAAAAAAAAGACAAACTAGATATTAGGTTTGACGCCAGTTAAAATGGTTTTGATTTTCTCTATCTATTTACTCAAATGAAAGTTGCTTCCTTATCTCTATTGCAATTATCAACCTGAGGTTCCTTTATGTTTATTAATTTTGTAATGTACTTGAAGGGATAACGCTGATTTAAAAGATTCAGGCACTCTTCTTAAAAAAAAACAAAAAAAAAAAAAACAAGCAAATGGGTGCGTGGAAATTTTCAGCAAAGTCAGTAGCGAAAACGAGAGATCTTTCATATTCCAAGTTTGTCAACTTCCTAGCCTACAGCCTGTATGGCCTGAGCCAAAGTTGCCTAAAGGTCTTAACTAAATTCAATTCAATTCAATAGCCTGTATTTTTCTTCATTTCTTCTTTCTATATGGGAGAAGGAACATCTTAGCCTTTAAATAAGGTTCCATTCTGGTGTTCGCCTGATGTGACTGATGGAAACCAAAGATACCACCGAACTAGGGATGTTCGGAAGTAGAAAGTCAATTCCGGAATTCGGATTTTTTCGATTCCGACGTTCCGAAATTACGACATTCCGGAATTGAGTCTTTCAAAATTTCGTCATTCCGGGATTCTGACTTTCCGGAATTCCTAAATTCCTACTTTCGAAATTCCGAAATTCCGAACACCGCTACCTCGGACTAAACTGGCTTCAAGGGTAGAGCTTGAAACCGCGTTTCCTTCCCAGTGCTGATCCAAAGTCCACTACTTCGCCACTAGACATAGGAGCTGAGTGAAACTTTTGAATTTGCAAGACATGAATATGAGATGTAGAGCGTTGGCGTAGCATTCGGGAGGTCGTGCGTTCGACCCCAGCGGCTGACCATCCTGACTTAGGGTTTTTCCTCAGTGACACCAGCCGAATGCCAGGATGGCACCTTTAACAGAGGTCCTGGCCCACACCTTCCCGAATCCTTTCCCCTCCCCTACCCCGGCCTGAATCTTAGATGCCTAAAGGCCATAAATAAAAATTCAAGTATGAGATCTAATTTATATTAGTTCATTTATATATTACTTACGGTCAATTAGTTAGGACTTAAATACAAATGTTTACTTTCAGCATTAAAAAATCAATATTTGTCACTCTTAATGAGCAATCAAGACTTGTTTTCTTGACTAAAATACACTTACCAAAAACATACATATGTCAAGTAGATCCTCAAAGTGTTGTGGAGGTGTTGAAGCTCTCTCCAAACGTCTACGTCATCGACACTATGTAAACTATAACAATGTTAAAATGAAAATTTTACATTGTTTGCACGCACGTCGGTAAGTCAAATTAAACAAAGATAAAGTGTACATTGAAATAGAATCTAGTTTACAAATAACATAACAATGTACCTACACAAACCAGCAGAAAAAGTTCATAAATAAAGCTTTGCGTTTGTAAAGTTAGCAAAATATTTAAACTTTTTAACGTTAGCATAGTCTGCTTGAATCAATAGCAGGTGTTCTACTTGGAATTAAATAAGTACAGACTGATGTACTTAATCTAGAATTCTAGAAGGAATTTGATAACTGAGTAGATAGTTCTTGTCTGCTAATTTTTAACTTCATTCAATAAGAATGTTTAATAAGGTAAGAACTTCATTTACTAAGATCACTACCTAGAAACAAATCTACCATTACATATCTTGGAATGACCTATATGTAGAATTGTACGAAAATCTTTATTATTCTTTATTTTCGCTGTCAGTAATTGCAATGTACACTCAGAGACATAGAAACTGGCCATTTGGTGCGCTGTCTAAATCGCACAATATAAAAATAACGACCGAATATTGGACATAGATTTGAAGTTAAAATTTCTTTTGTTGTAGTTGCATTGCATATCAGTTTCGTATTGCCCTATTGTGCACATTTTTGACTCGCCATTTTTTATGAATTTGAGTGTACAAAAGCACTGTTGCTTATTAGTAAAGTTTTGATACCCCTTTTTCACTTTAAACATGTAAAGATGCGATCAAACTCTTTTTTCTTTTTTTCGCAAATTTTTTTCTAAGCTTTTCTGGAGTATGTTAATGAATGGTTTTGGTAATCTACAAAAGAAGGTTAGAAGTTGGTGGGAGTGTGGATAGAACCTGGGTCATCTCAGTGATATCCTATTAGTTTAATCAACTGAGGTATTGTGCAGTTCCGAGTTCTGTAGACCTCTGAGAGGGTTCTTGGCTAGCGTGCGGGGTGAAGTGGGAAGTGCACAAGCAATCATCAAGAACTCGCGCTTTTACTACCTACCTCGCATTGGCTATTAAAAGTGTCTTTCCACCCATGATCACGTTACGACTCCTCCCTCGCGGCTACAGAACTCAGAACTAGACTTTACTTACCCTCTTTTTTCAGCTACATTTTGAAAATGTTCAATGCAGAAATGAGTGATCCGCAGACTTGCGCTTAGCTTTTAACATCTAACAGTCCAAGAAATCTTGAGTCAGAAATATACGTCTGCAAATGTAATTACAAGTAAGAGGTTACGCGCAAGTATTCGTAAAACTAAAGTTAATAGTTTGCCGTGAGTTTACAGTCAAAATACCGATTTTTGTACCTTCTGACATAAGATCATTTGATGGAAAGTAAATTAACAATAAAAACATAGGCTTCAGATTGACCTACTATCTCACCAGTTAGTTAACAGATATTGCCAGAAAAATTCTTGTATGTTTTTAGTTTCCATTGCTTTGTTTAAAAAATTATCCAAACACGTTTGGATTTGGGTGATCAAGAACCCTGAAATTATACTTTTCATTGAGTCAAATTTGAAGTGTAGCTATTATTAAATTTCTAGAGAGTTTGTGAAAATTATTTTAAGTTTAACTGCATTGATATTCGAACTGTCTGTAAAACCAAAAAACCAAACAAAAAAAATGGCCGTAAAATCTAATGGTATTAAGCCTTAATTACAAAATGGTTTGATATTTTGTCCTTCCAGTTACCTGGTTAGAAATCATTTAGCTGAAATGTGAAGTTATGAAAGCTTAGATCAAAAGAAGATTTTTTTAGATAATTCGACTTACTTTTAGAGCTAGTTATATGGCCAAGGGCGGCCGCTGACTTACAAATCAAAATTGCTTTAAGCAAACGCTTTTTTTTTATTATTAAGCATGCTACAACGTGTTTTCTCGTGTATAAGGCAGTACCAATAAATATTTATTCAGCAATAGACCATATCACTTTCAGTCACCATCAAGCACAATCGTGTAGCAACGAACATGCTCGTCACCAACTTTGTCCCGTGCAATAGACTGAGAGTTTTTCTCCAGCGTTTGCTGTGGGTTTTCAGCTTGAACATAGAATTCAAGAAACAAATTGGACTCGTTCAGAAACGGCCTACGATTTATAACGAGTAGTTATATGCTACAAGAACATCATGATAGAGATATAATATGTTGTGAAAGGAGATTGGAAATGAAATAGGAGAAAATAAATAAAATAAGTTGACTAAAGACCAAAACAAGTACTTGCTTTAATCTGCGTGCTGAAATAATTATTTGACTTTTCAAGAAAATGATTTTGAGTGAAAGCGCCTTTTGTTTCACACAAAAGCATTCCACTTACATTAGTTTTGCTGTAGCAGTGTGCGGCCAGCCTAATAGAACTGGAAAATAACCTGAAGATCAGTATTCAGCACAAGAATCCCGAAGATGTATGATTATGTTTTATAGTCAAAGTCCTAGAGCACACAAACTGCTTTACGAGTGCCATAAATGAAAAGAAAAGAACTGCTAACGTCGTCAATGCTCCAATAACAATAAAAAGAGCTCAATAATTTATTTTGCAAGGTAAGAAAATTGAGTCTGTAGTGCAAGGAGTGGCGGCAACCCACACACATTTGAATGTGGGCGTCCGTAGATTGATTACATTCTGTTGCGAGCAGTACCGACATGTTGATGTTCTTTCTTTCGTTCCTTTTTGTGGGTGTGTGTGTTTATTTGATCATTCTTTATAAATGCAAAAGACTCTGTTTGTAAGAAAAACCCTCATTAAACAAGCGAAACAAGTTAATTATTCGCATTTATAACATGTAAATGAGTGGTTGGAGGTATATAAGGTGTTCTTGTGCAAGATTCGAGAGTTGCAAGCTGAAAGAAATGATAAGGTTCTAAGACCTGATCAAAACCATAGATGGCTGTTGTATGGACAGAAACTAGTGAAGCTGACCACACCCTTCGTGGCATTAAATAACCAGCAGAAAATTTATCTTCGTGGGACATTGACTAGAGCATTCAACTGCTAACGAATCCTTCTGCTACCGTTCGTAAAGCAAGTGAACATGTACTGAAAGTGTAAATTACTCTAGTTTTGGGATTAGCAATGACGTGAATTTCACATTTTTAGAAAATGGTGAAGGGCATAAATGTTAAGTAGAATTTATATGCGTAAAGATGCGAGCTGCACAATGATGTACTTCTGTGACTTATTCCGTATGATTTAAGTATTTATAAACCTCACAATTCAAAACACGTCAAATACTCACAAGTCACAGAAAAGTGCTATTTATTTTGTGTTTCCAGTTGACGTAAAAACAAAACAAAAACAAGCTGAATTACTGCATCATGAGAGAGAGAATATGCACTCGTCGCTTCGTTTCTGCCCCTCCCCATTTTCCTCTTATGCTAATTGCGATAAAAACAAGACCTTGCCAGAGATGAGCTGGAATCTTCGGTCCATTAAATACTGACTCCTGCCTGGACAACTTGAAGTAACCTGACAAGCAGGCGAGGAAAAGAAACTTTGTAAAAGAAAACGAGCTTGACTTTCATTAATGGGTGCTTCATAACCATACTAATATTTCATATGTGTTTTTTCTTTAATTTGTAGTGTTTCTGGTGAGAACCAAGTCTACGTGTCAACACACATAGTTTCATGTTTTCTCTCTGTACCAAAAAAGGCATTAATCAGAATAGTATTTAGTTGCAGTGTCTGTAGTGCAGAGGAGTGAGATAAAATGTCTGTAGGGCCATGTGGGAAGGAAGAATGTAAACTGAGACTCTGGAATTTAGTAGATGCTGCTGCTATCTGTCATTCACTTGACCGCACAGTGCATCTTTCTGAAAGGCGAATTGTAGTGTACCACTTCACTCCCTTCTCGTTTAAAAAACCTTGTATTTTCTTTCCATTTGGTAGAATAAAATCTTCCAACCACAAATACGAACTCTATGTTAAGAAATGATATCAGCAAGTTAAAACTATAATATACTTCCTTTCAGCTTTATAATGAAATTAGTCACGTACCCGTGGTTATAAAAGACAATAGATCAACTTCTTTGTTTCTTGTTTACTGCAATACAGTTGACTGTACGCTTTATTTGGTTAATTATAGAGTATCTGCAGTTTTCCTTGTGCCCCCCTAAGCTAGTTTACCCAAACAACATATCGGTTATGCGGGTTGCCTACAACCCAATTCTTCATAGCAATTCCCGTCGGAATTTAATGGTAACCTCAATTACTTAATTGTTTCACTACTCAAAATTTGGATGTGCCTGAAAATTGAAAGGTAATCTGCTCTAATATGATTCTAAATTGGTGTTTGACAGTTTTTTTTAGTTAATTTCTAGACAGCTGAACGTCCCTATGAATTTAAATCACAGGATATCAAGACACTGTATCACATTTCAGGAACTTTTACAAATAGCCGAATAAGAAAAAAAAACACAGCGGAACGATAGAAACAAACTAATGATAATAACATCTCATCTACCATGGATGCTGCGAATGCAAAGTCATTTAAATAAACAAACAAATGGCACTTCAAGTTTTACATCACTATAACTAACCTTAATCCTATACCCAACTTCTCACTAACTTTAGACCAGACGCTATAAAAATAATAGATACTTGATCACAATAATAACATACAACCCTCTAGGTCGGTTCTCTGACGGTTGCTTGGTGCCGGTGGTGTGCTCCTGGTGCAGAGTTCATTCAGTTAAATCCTACATATTATCTACTCCAAACAAATATAATAAATCGAAGGACGAAAGTAGCCATTTGGGTTAGAACATGGAGGAATAAATTTAATTCCTCCAAGGGTTAGAAGTCCTTTGGCTGCCCTGCGGGCAGTTCAGGAATTTACATTCGGGTCTAAATGTGGTCGACACCCAAATATACAAGATAATCTAAGCGAGCAAGCATTTATTACACTTCTTCTCTCGGAATAACTGATATTATAATAACTAGGATGGCAAGCTATGGTTGGCCGAATGGTTATTGCCCTTACCTTCAAGATGCGTGATACCATGTTCAATCTCGTTGGGAGTCTATTGTGCAGTGTTTCAGAGCCCACTTTAACAAAAACTGCAAGTCCCCGTCTTAGAAGCTCAGAAACTTGTTTAAAGCATTCATCGAAATACAAACAAAATTTAGAACGGCCGTTTTAATGAAGAATTAAGTTTTCAAATAAAAAAAAAAGGAAAGAAAGCACTTTGATGGGGGGAATTTACAACTCAAGACCTTTAGTTGGACAAGGAATGGTAAGGTATCATAAGGAATGATAAGGATAGGTAAAGTAGCGATAAAACCTTTTCTTTAATTTAAGGTATCATTTCGGTGTTACCTGATAGGACTAAGGGAAATTAGGGAATCTTAGTCGAGATCCGGGACTCGATCCGAAGATAACACGGTAGCGAAACGATCTCGCTCGCTACTCTCCAAATAGGGAAGACGGGCAAACATTCTTAATTGCTTACTATGTTTATAACAACAGAGTTAAGATATGACCACCTGATGTGTAGTAAATTAAGCATTGAAAGCTTTATAAATACATGTCCTCGAAACTGATGTCTCAAATTAAGCAAAACGAACTTGGCACCCACAAATACATTTTATCTTTCATTTCATATCGACATTTCTCATTCCGGCATAATTCTGTAACAACGCGTACTAGCGTTCATTGGATGCGTTTAACTTAAACAAAATTGAAACAGGAACTCAATGGTTTGCGATGTAATACACTGTTTTATTCCAATCTAACACTTTGAATTGAACAGTTATATCCTGCGTTTATGCTTAATCATGAGTTCTTCATGAAGCCATCGTGTGTACTCAGTGATGCGAGCAAACATATCCATTACGTTTATGAGGAGTGGGCTGTTTCTGAACATACAGTTAAACTCTCCTTGAATCCACTTGTTTCGTTCTGAGATTTAAATGCTTCCTCTGTGCAATGGAGCGAGAAATTCAATGGACACCACACCTAACGCTGTATTTATTAGACTTCCGTTGGGTGGAATGTGATGGAACTTTGAGAGCCATGTGTTTGTTATGTAATGGTTAAATCGTGAAAGTAGGCATTTCCTTCCTCTTCATCACATATTGGCATTTGATGTTAAAATAGGAAAGTAATTGAATACTTAATTGGATATTTAGATCTTTAGGTCATTTATATTTATAGTTCGCAATCAGGTCAATAAGAAGAAAAGAAGAAAACGAATCAAAATGGCCACTGGGTAGACCAAAAATTTAGCCCACTAAATTAAGATTTATTGTATTCACATTGCACAAGTTGCAGAAATCATACTCAAACAAATCTTCTCCAACAAACAAATCTTCTGCAAAGTGAAGACGTTCACTACAAATATTTTTTTAAAATTATTTATGTCCTTTAGGCATCTCAGGCTCTGGGTGCGGTGGGGGTGAGGATATTGGAAGGTAAGGCCATGCCCTAACTTGTAGGTACCATACTTTGCGATGCAGTGGAAGTCTTGATTGTGAATATCTTTTGTAGCTTGAAAAAAAAGTATATATTAACCTCATTGGCTTAATATCCTGTCTGCATGTGTACCTTCATCTTGCTTCACAAGTTTTCTTGATGCAAACAGGAATTATAGTAACATCTGAAATTGTAACTTACTCCCCAAAGAGTCAATTCCATGCACTTTGCCAAACCATAAATGAAAAGTAATGAATTAGAGGTGACTACACCAATTTAAATTAAAACGACATGTTACAAGTTTCATGACACATTGTAATAATTTCTTCCGGAAGTGATTTAAAAATAAATCTGAAGTAAGAGTATCAATTATTGAGAAATCATAGCATGTGAAGAAAACAAAAAATCTTACCTTCCAGCATACAGTAGGACAGAAAATCTTCAATTCCAGCTTGTTACTTGAGCATACGGTCTTCATTTATTCACCGAGGAACACAGTTGCGGAGAACTATAGAAATAAATTAGCTTGGCGCCAAAGACTGTGAAAACGAAGTAAGATAAGATAAGCACGTGTCTAAAGATAAGAGTACGCTTACGCTACGTGATACAGAACTATCTTGTTGATCGCACAGTATACCTCCATCCTAAATTTATTGTTTAAATTATCTTTTATAACACACTTTGGGTAGAAATTCTATAAACAGGAAGCTTGATGTCCTAACAAACTACTTTATTCTGGGCTCAGTTTTGTTAGGCGATGTCCTTCAGCGTGTGGCAGTATTGTACAAAGTACATAACGTCTCGTACGTAGCAATACCCACTGCGTCCCATTACCCCCGTTTCCAATACTATTTAGGCTGATAATTCTGGCAGGTTTTTCTGATTTATTTCGTCAGTCTGAAGAAACGGTATGTAAAAGAACGGTACATTCAATAAATATCCAGATGTCTCAGTCTCCATACACCCATTTCGTGTTATCTTCATGCCAACGAGAATTATCTATTCAATCGCCTATACATTAAACATATGCAGGCCTAATGGTGAGTCTACACTAGGCCAAATTTCTGTGCGTTGGTGAGGACTGTCTGAGAACGGCGAAATCATCGGTCGTTTCTTTGACTACTCTGAACTTTGCAAACAGAAAACGAGACAAAGGGGATACATACGCATCAATATTTACTACAGAAACTAGTATATTTGTTGGCAAAATGCTTTACAGTATGTTTTTAACATATAAAAACATCTAAAAGATCCAGGATGATTTATATGCTGTCACAACAATTGTGCAATGTTTTTGTTATGACTGTTTACAGCATTGCCAGATACAGAGAACTAAAATTATTTTCATTGGCTTTGTGGGATGAACCTCGAAATTCTGTGTTGATAAACTTCAAAATGCCCTAGTGATATTAAACATAGGTTTATCAAAAGTATCATTATACATGTTTATAAAACATGTGCATTTTTTTCCCAACCACATTCCAACAAAAGATTGAAACAATACTGGAATATATATTGTGAACTAATATGTTTTTTTAAAAAAATATATCATTGATGGAAATATTTACAAAATAATCTCCTGATATTAAAGAAATATTTATAATCATTTTCTTTTCAGAAAAAAAATGTTTCTAAAATAACGAAAATGTTTTTAAAATGTACCGAAAATATTTATACTCTGTGAGTATATCTGGTTGAAGATAAAAATATATACACATACAATTAACGTAATTATAGTGTCTGGCAACCCATAAACAGTGTTGGCAGTAATATTGCAAATTGATTAAATCAACATATGTAAATCATTTCGGTTCTTTTAGATGTTTATTTTGTGGGTGGGTGTTTAAACCTATTGTAGTGCACCGTACCAAAAACATATAGTAATTCTGCAGTAAGTAATTATGCGAATATATTCTCTTTGTCTTTTTTTCTGTTTTCAAAGTTCGGAGTATGCAAAAAACCGACCAATGATTCCGCCGTTCTAAGACGGTCCTCACCAACATGTACACGCATAGAAATTTGGCCTAATGTAGACTCACCATAAGAGCTACATATTAAGTTTTATTTTGTTCAGTTGAAGTCGTACTATTATAGCATGTAGTTTTTGAAAAACAGTACTATTCTTTGAACGCTGCCGTGCAGTTGTTTTTCAACAGACTAACACTGAAGAGATTACGCACTGTAGAGTAAAGAATTTTATGATCACTAAAGTCACGCATTGTAGTAGAGAAATGTCTCCTGACATGTTCAGACATGTTGAATTATGGAAAAGAATATGAAATTACAATTTTCTTTTATTGTTTTATAGCTGTGAAAAGATACAAAGCAGAAAAAATCCAGGTAGGAAGGAAAGAAAATTGTGTGTAGCTAATAATGTTGAACATATCTAGAAATAAGGAGAGAAAGACAAAGGAAGTTACTATTTTCTTGCAATTTGAAAAGGCATTCTTTAGTTTCCTTGGTATAAGAAAAAAATGTATTGAAAGATATCTCAATGAGAAATTTAGTGATCTTTCTTGTTCGTTTTTAATGGGGACAGAAATTTACATATTTGACTACAGTAATGTAGGGTTAGAAGCGAAAGCTGCAATCTCCATTTTTTGTGAAACCGAGATTTTGATGGAATTGTATACATTAAAGCGTGTAATGAAGATAAATGAAGGTAAAGCACTAACTCTGTGTATTTTGTAGTTTTTTGTGTAGGAACCACAAGAAAAAAAATACCCGTATACTATTATATTTACCACCACCATAAATTTTCTTTTGGCTCTCCCGTAAAATTTTCTGGAGTGGAGATTGCAGCTTTTGATTCTAAGTCCCACAGTTGTTCTCGAATGTGTTAACAATATTAACGAAGAATAGATAATTGATTGGGTGGTTCAGAAGCAATAGCAAAATGGATGCAATTGAACCAAACTAAGAGGCAAAGAAGTTTAAAGCTTGATTGGCATAAATATTCGGTACAATTTTCAACTTTTCCATGCAAATCGTTTTACACATTGGTTCTTTGTGTATCTTTGTACGTACAAAATATGGATATGTTGGTACTGTATCTGAAATAACAGTTCATCAAGTTTCTTCTTTTTCTACTAAAGCTTTATGTACAAGTCTATTTTTGTAGAATACTCATACTCAAAATATTTTTGTTTCATTGATCCATTTTGGTTTTGTGTAGAAAATATGAATTATGTTAAGGGCACACAAGAACGGAACAAACTTTTATGCGAAAATGGCCTAATCAGGGAAACTGGAAAACAGTCATTATGAAGAACAAAATACATGTATTTATAAATATACAGGGTGCGACAGAAGCAATTCGTTGATTTATATATTATTCGCCAGGCTCACGTGGTAGTTGCATGTGGCGTGCACCAGCTACAACTAGTATAATAATGAATATGACTAACGAGCGCACTGTGAATCACTCTGCTCGTAAGATTACAATGAAGATGTACTATTTGGTAAATCGTTAACACACCTCGTATCAATAATTTGAAACACAGCAGAAACATGCATTCCATTTTACTAAAAAAAAGAAAAGAGTGCGCTTTTAAAGATATCAAATGTTAAAGTACGAATACTGGCAATAAGGAGAGTATCTTCCGTTTTGCCCACCTTCCGAGAAGGGAGAGTTGCTGCACTGGATACTTAGTCAAACGTCATACACACTGTTGCCACATGATACTTCCTCACTGGGCTGCGTTGTAGTTAAGTCGCACGAGAAAGCTATTTT
>JAGDQP010052270.1:0-13826 GCA_022664845.1 Lepisma saccharinum | reverse complement strand
TCCGCTTTTTTCTTTATATAAAATAAATCTGTAGTGATATTACCAGTGTCCCATTCAATTCCTGGGACATTGAAATCACTAAATAAAATTATTTTTTTATTCTTGCTTACAAGGTTACTAGTAAACCACTCGCAATATGCCTGATACTGCTGGTATTTAGTATCAGGAGTAAAATAGTGTAAAGCAATTAAGACGGTCTGTATTCCAGTGCCACATAAATAGCTAATAATTAATTCAAAATTGTTAAAAGCTGTAGATAGTTGACAAAACTGAAGGTTTTTTTTATCAATAAACAAAATCCTCCACCATAAATTCTTTTACTATGATTTAGATCTCTGTCGTTTCTAATAACATAATAATTATCTCATAATTGTGTAAAATATTTTCTATCGTCTTTAAACCAAGATTCAGTTATACCAATGATTTCAAGGTTATTACAGTTTATTTCGTGGACACAATTCTCGATTTTGGTGTTTAAGTCTGGAACATTCTGATAGTATACGCTAACTTTTAAGCTATTCATCATTATTAGAAATACTATTATTCCTTGTATCAAAGACTAAATTTACTGTATCTGGATTTAACACCCTTGTATCATTAGTTGAGTTACTGGTTTTGGAAAGGAATGTGCTAGAAATCTAGTATGCTTTACCCTTTCCGGTCAAAAGATTGGATTATCAATTCTATTACAGTCAGTTGATGAGACTAACACACAGAGAGACGCATAACCTTCTATAATGAACAAGATATCACCGAAGATTTTAAAGACTACTATTATCACATTTTTTCTCAGAATAAACAAAATGACAAGATAGATTCAACAGAAAACATTAATATGAATGTTATAGACATACCTTTGGTTACAAAATTTGATATTACTAAAGCAATGCGCAAACTAAAGGCCAAATCTAGTCTAGACCCAGATAAAATACCAAATATATAATCAAGGGATGTAGCCTATATATTACAAAAAATAAAAAAATAAATAAAAAAAAACATAGAATTAATATTTAAGAAATTACTCAAACTAGGTTACTTCCCAAGTGAATGGAAAGGCGTCATTGTAGTACCTGTGTACAAGAGTGGAAAAAGCAATACTGTAGAAAACTACAGACTTGTCTGTATTGAATGGTTTTTCTAGAGTTTTTGAAATGGTTATTGCAAAACACTTACAGTTTAACCTGAGGCAAATAATTGACGAAAACCAACATGGTTTTCTAACTGGAAAATCCACTCTCACGAATTTTGGTCAAGCTACTAATTTTATACAAGAAACTATCTCACGGAGAAAACAATGCGATGGTATATATTTTGATCTGACCGAAGCCTTTGATACTGTTAACCATTCAATCCTACTACATAAACTGAAACTGGCTGGATTATCACCAAAATATTTTAAATGGTTTCCAGCTATCTACTAAATAGGCATTTCTAGGTTAAGGTAAAGAATTCATTGTCTGCAAAGCAAGTGATAGGGAATGGCATACCTCAGGGATCGCCTCTGGGTTTGCTTTTATTTAATATATTTATGAATGATGTAAGTTCACAGGTGAAATATGCAATGCCTTTACTATATGCCGACGATTTAAAATTACTTGGGACCGTTACCAACAAAAATGATATAGATAAAATACAGAAAGGTATAAAATGTGTAGAGAAATGGTGTAAAGAAAATAAAATGATTATAAATAGCGCCAAAACTAATTTTATTATGCCTACTCGTAAAACTAACTACATGGTCAGCCAATACTATATGATGGGCAATACCTTAAATAGAATTCAAAGAATAAATGATTTAGGAGTATATTTTAATTATAACCAAGGCTGGAATGGAGGGTACACGCGGGTACACGCCGTGTACCTACCTTGAAATTTTAGAAGGAAGCGTGTACCTACCTGAATATTAGAACAACGGTGGGTACACGCCGTATACTCGGCTGTTTGCAACCCGGCACACAGTGATTCGAATATTAAAAAATGTTCGGAAATTGAAATGCCGGTATTTTTGATGAGTCCAAAAATGTCTTCCATAGGGGGATTGCTATGAGGAGCAAAAGACTGGGACATCCATCTTCTTCAAGATGTGAGTATAAGTTTGAACTTGGCAAGTTCCTGTGAATGCGGGAATGCAATGGTTTTGACAACATAGTATAGTACTGGAATCTAATTCGTTAAGTTTAGTGGCCACTAAAGGAGGGGATAAAATTGGGTTGGCATATCTTCTATATGGAAGTGTAGTATCTTGAATAGATCAAATATGTTTTGCTGTAACTTAAAGCTTGTTTCATTGATGTCTATTGTTGTTTAGAGTTAATGAATTAAATGTAAAGGAATCGAGAGGAGCTTATGAAACCACTTTTCAATTGTCGGCTAATCCTTAATGAATACAGATATGTTTAACTTCAACCACCTGCGCTTTGCACGTTTATTCACGTTTTCAGTGTTAAGTGAGGCTCGACAATGGAGCAATAAGAACACAGGTACGGTCTGTTACTCCTGTTTTGTCTCATTTCTCGGTTTGTGAATTTGAATTTGAATTTATGTATAGCCTTCAGGTCTCTCAGTTTTGTTGTGTCGTTAATATATTTGAAAGCAAGATCAGAATGATGAACAATTGGATGTAATTCGAGAAAGAAATTTGGACACCGACACATACAGATTTGACCTTTTAGTTTTTCATGCCTGTATTCGATTTTTTAAAGACAAATTCTCAGCATTAGTTACAGATTGGACTTCAAAGGATTTCCGATTACTAAAGATTAGAAACAAACTTTTGAAGAAAAATATCATTCAGCAGGAATTCCGAACAAAAGTTAGTCTTCAAGCCTGGATTCGGAACCATAAATGATGTGAGCATGGCTAGCTATTTTTTGCCGATAGCTGTATCTGCATTTAGGAAATATTTATTTAAAGTCATCAGTGCGTCTGCCGTTATTTTGAGGGATATTAATTCCCATTATGAAATAAGTGTGGATGTTTTCGGCAAGTACTGCGCCGAAATTGCAGAAACATATGTAGGATTCTGCAACATGTAATCGCTACATGTTAGTTTGCGTGCCCAAAATACTTATTCATGACTAGTGTAGTGCAAAAGTTCATTATATCGATAGGTGAGCTAAGCGAAGAAGCTCGAGAAAAAAGTAAGGCAATATAGAGAGCGCCAGTCGCGGAAAGGTTACAGAACGAAAGGGAATACAGATTTATTTACGCGATTACTATTAAGCTAAGACCCCTCTCTCAACTTCTTTGTTCCCACTAAAACAAGTTTTAAATCACTCTTTGGCTCGGAAGAACTTTCGTTGATCAACAAGAACCACTGGAATGGAGATAGTGAAGACGAGCTCGAAGAATAGGTAAATTAGGATGACTGTCTCAATTACGTGCTAATTTTGATTGTAATTTTAAACGCTGACAAATTTTAATTCAAGAGAAAAGTTATCTATTTATAGCTATAGCTATATATATATATACGCAAAATTTGATGACACAACGCTGCTCGATATTTCGCTGCACCGACTCTCGACGCGAGCACTACACACACTTTCACTTCAGGCGCGATCTACACACTCCAAAGGCTCGGAGGCAAATGAGCTGGATCTCCTAACTCACATGACAAACCCCACCATTACTACCCAAAGGACCGCCCACTTACACCTTCACATTGTCAGGAAAAAATCTGTCCCGATACTTATTGGACAGACCCTGTATAATTAAGGCTAGTGCCTCAATGAGAACAGATACAGAGAAATTGATTTAAGATTTGAAATCGGCGAAGGCGATTTAATTAAAAGTTTTGAATCGTGTGACGCTACACACATATGTTATGATATTTTTCTACAATGTGAACTTTTGTGAGATAGGGCATTTCCCATTTGCATTTTCACTTTTATTTTCCATACATCATAAGAATGTATGATTTTCTCATACATCATTTTCTAACAGTATTATTTGATTATACGCACTCGAGTATGTTGGACTGAACGGTTTTAAACTAGGCGCTACTGAAAATATTATGTAATTTCAAATCGTAGTACAAGCAGGGCAAAATACAAGATTCCCAAAATTCAGCCTAAGTTTTACATCTCTGCTTTTGCTTAACCTTGTTAACATTACGTCTGAACTCTGAGAACCACATGAAAAGAACGTGCTTTATCCATTTTAGTTAAATTGAGATAATAGGTGCCATCTGTTTGGTCTTTAAAGTGTCTTTTAATAAAAATATCATGCAAGGAGGAATATGCATAGTCCGTCTATTATATATATATATATATAAAAAAAAATATTTATTTAATGTACGGGTACACGTAATATTGAGTACGACTTTTGAAACTCTCTCCTGGAAAGTGGAGAAAGTGGTCGAATTTCATTCTTTTCCTGTGGGATTGTTTTCTGAACTTGAAAATATTTTAGCACACAATCCATCTTTGTTAGTGACTTTTTATCTTTAATTCTGGGAGAGAGTAAGAGAATTTAAACACATTAATGATTCAATACTTATTCCAGTATTCGCCTGAATTCAGGCTGATACATCTACTGAATTTCAATTATCAGTGTATTTTGATATTTTTTATCGACCTGTTTTTATTTTGCAGTGTGGAGGATTTACTCTTCTTCTGATCCATTTTCCCTTTGTTGTGAGGGTCCTTGTCGCTGGATACCAGAAACCAGCACCTTGAACTGTTGGCAAAGAGGTCTTAAAGAACTTCCACCAGATCAGGGAGTTCTTCCTTACCTTCAAGTAATGTAAGTCTACTAGGATGTATTATTACTATTTAGTATGTGACTCTGTCATGCGATGTTGATTTACTGTACATTGTTGAACACCTGCTTCTATGTTTACATCCATAAAGTCACACGTACACAAGGTACGATAAAGTTGTCCAATATTTGGACCTGTTTCGGCCTTAATCGACTCGAATCGAACGAAAAACTGCAGAATCTAATAGGCAACTGTCGGGCGAACCCGATCTAATTTATATGCTAATACTATTGATTGTCTTATTGTTATTTCCATCTTTAGCGCTGAAGTTAGCTGTCTATAACGGTGATCGGCAGATTATAAAATTTTGAAGCCGCAACAAGTCTCTCTGATCCCCTGGAAATTGTCCGCTCCTAAAACTACAAGTTACGAAAATACGGGAAGTTTGTCGGCCATTTACAACAGATGAATTTAACTAGGACTAAACAAGAAGAGAAACTTCAAGATGTACAGGTGTATTATTCAGATTAGATCAATCCGCGTAGATGCACGACCTCTTTAGAAATATTCATGCACATATATTAGATTAATAACAAGTCAGTACTGTAATTATTGATGTGGTATTTTAAATGAAACTTATTTGTTAGATATAAGATATGGATCTAAAATGGGTCAGACACTCAGGTAACCTTCAGTCTTATTCTTAAAACACTAGTAGTGAATTGTTCGAAAGCTGAAGAAAATTCCTTATATCAAAATATAAAAATCGCGTAAGAGAACTTTCTGATACTCTTACGTACTTGGATAAATACTACAGCAGGTAAAAGATTCCTTCGCAAAAGCACATTCTTTCGCTATTATAGAGTGCTTTTTTTGTTCTACCACTTCTGTGATTGTATGTTTATAGGTAACCATGACACAAAACTGTTTACACTTCATAGAACATTTACTGACTCTGATTGGAGAGTTATTAAATTTTTTTACTTCTGTTAAATCTTTCATATTTTTAATAAACAAATAGCAACTTTTACTGTACCTCACAATTTATTATTGGAATTCGTGTACAGCATTTAAGGTGACTCATTGATTTCTTTTTGTTGCAATCAGCCATAATGTATACCTGAGCTTAGGAAGTGCCGGTACTTGTGAATTGGTAGTCTAATAATGAAAATTAGATTAAAAATGTAACATTTTTTAAAAATTAAAATATGGTATATCCTCCTATATCTAAACTGATTAAAAAAAATCACGAAACTTTATTATCACTACGCTGCCAATGAGACACATTAACACTCAAACAAGTCAAAAAGAAGTTCTTGTTTTTGTGACAAAATTTATGGTTTTATTAGGAGAGCGTTCTAAAGTTTTCCCTCTGCTAATAATGTTCGCAAACTAATTGAACTCTTTTCCTTTAGATCGTAAAGCACGTAAAGCCGCACTTAGAATGATTTCCAAAATCAAATAATAAAGTCAACAATCTCATAGATTTGTCAGAACAAGTTCTGTTCTGAAAAAAAAAAAAGATTTCTTTTAAAGTGGAAACTTGAAACCATTGACTCTCGCGCAAGAGTTGTCATCTCTTTCAGCCACGTTTTATTACATAAGAAGTGTCTGCTGTAGCAAAATGAAGGTTTATAACTATCGCACGAAATGGCCTATTGATGCTCTTGGAATTGAAAATAGTCATGTAATAGCCCCTTCGCATTAATATTTTTGCCAATTCTAATTCACTTTGGCTAAAAAAAAATCAAGATTGGGTTACCTCTTACATTTTGTTTTCTAGTAATCCTAGCAAACCACGAAATATTAGAGTAAAAGAAAGGATTAATACAATTGTTTGCCTTTGTTTTTGACTTTTCATTTGAATTCTATACACATTGTTCTTGAGGAACACATTTTTTAAATATATCATAGATGACCCCAAAACTATTATTATGCTAGAAAGGAAATGTTATGAGTTTGAAGTAGGTATATATTTTTTATGCAAATAACATTAAAAATATGTAGTTTCTAGCTCCATAAAGGCACAAAAGATTTGAGATTTCTAATGTAAAGGACTAAATCACTATTTTTACGAAAGTGTTCATTTCATAGGTAAAAGCATGAAACTTGGCATTCATGTAAATTGTAAAAAAAAAACTAGTTATTTTAAGCGTTATAGGCATTAGACCCTCAGGCGCATATTGGAATATATGTTTTTACATTCTTTTTTTAAGTTCAAAATGGTTCGTGGTGTCCTCAAATTTTGCAACACTGATTTAATTCATTTCACGACCTCAAAAAATGATGAACTTTTGCACAGCAACGTAAGTCGGGTGACAATACAATATTCTATTATTACTTTCATATTTTTCTATATGTTTATATATTTAAAAACCATAATTTAATATTTTTTTTAAAAAACGGACTTCTTAATTATAAAAATATAAAAAAAAATGATTTTTAAAAACACGCTTTTTTAAGATGGACTAAAAAGTAAAAAAAATAATAAATTGAATTAATCTTATGAATCTAAAAATAAAAGCGTGGGTGTTCTTAGGGATTATGTTTTTATGATAAGGTAAGCAACAGCATCCACGCTTTTATTTTCCGATTCATAAGAATAATTCAATTTATTATTTTTTACTTTTTAGTCCATCTTAAAAAAGAGTGTTTTTTTAAAATCCTTTTTTAATTAATTTTTATGTATTAAACTCCCTGTGAGATAGGCAACCCAAATTTCATAAAATAGTTGCGGCGTTGCGTGAATTTAAGGATAATTTCGAATTATTTTAATTAATTAATTACAGTTAACTGGATTATTCTGTCGTATATGTAATGATTGAATATTGTATTGTCATCGGAAACAAGCAAGTTTACAAAGTTTCAAAGAAATCGGATAATGGGGAGTGAGTTTAAAATCGATTGCAAAATTTCTACTGAACAGACAGACAAGAAAGCGAGTTAATAAAGTGTTAATAAATACTAGCCTGCAATAATATTGTATGCGTTTGGTTGCAGAACACCTTAGGATCTGAGTCACAAAATATTAGCTGGAGAAAAAGTATTTGAACATCGAAATAACTAAAAAAATACTATTTTTTTAAAATACTTTTCTTAAAAGTCATACTAAAAAGAAAACGATATCTTTGTTTATACATGGCTAAAAGTAAAGCATGGGGCGCGCCAATTGAAGAATTTATATAATAACTGTATATGACAGCGCCCCCATGCTTTTTTTTTAAGCCATGCATAAACAAAATTAATTTTGACTTTTTACTACGAATTCTTTAAGAATAGTATGTCATAATTTTTTCGCTATAGCTTTTTAGTGAGTGGTCCTATACTAATTCGCTTTTTCTTGAATTATACATAATTTAATTCTACAAATATAATTATTAAAGAATTACTTATTTCAAGCATCGTCTGCATTGGCAAGATGCACTGTGAACCGCCATATTGGAAAATATCCGCCAAAATATTTTGGCTATAACTTTTGATCTGCTCTTTTTACACATGTTGTGTACCAATAGGGTACCTATATAACCCGGGTGCCACCCGATTTTCACCCCTTGTTTTCCTCTCCAGGTCAATATAAAAAATGCTAAATTCACCCGATTTTATCCCTGTAGTATTTTCCATATTCGCCAGTGATATCTTTAATCGTTTCTCCCATTACAACTACAAGTTATCCCCTGTGCGATGTCCAAGCGTCGTGAACGAAGCATGGGGGATGTGGAGGTAGTGACGTATTCTCGACCCACGGTACGAAGTGAGTTCAGGCGGTCAGTCTCACGGTCGACTGACTTTACCTCCCGAAATGCCCAGGAATATCAAGGACACTGTAGTGTTCAATTTGATAGGATTCTGAGTGCACCTCAGAGCGCTGGGCATAGGAACACTTCGAGAAAAGACTCCAGAGTTCTGGCCAGGATTTGAACACGATTCGCAGGCAGACGTGCTACCGCCTGAATCACGGCGACTCCCAGTTCATTTTTGGAAACATCAGAATTTATTACTTTTTCAATCTCACACACACATGGATGTGGTAAACCAACTTCGTACAGAATGTAATATAAAATCACGCGAATGTCAAGCACAGGAACGAATTAATGTCTTGTGAGCGGTAGCGAGCGATGGCTAGTTAGATAAAGTCAGGTTAGATTATCCCGTTTTTCATTCCGTCCGTGCTTTTGCGTTAATTGTACATTATGCATGTGTGTACTGCATTTCGAAATTCAAGATTCTATTGCTTACTTCCGGTGAATTTTTGAAAGTTGGTTACCGGAATGGAAACTGTCACCTTAGGTTATCTTTCAGACCCTCAGACTTCCAAGGGACCGAGCGATGTTGCTTAATACACAGTTAAGATGTAATATCACAAATGAATTTAACTGTTCAAGATGTCACCGACTCTAAAATAAATAGATGGGTCATAAAACGCACGATTTATTTCCCTAGGGTCGCAAAGCGCACAATATTCTTTATGGTTGCAAATTGTCACTGTCGCAAAACTCACGGACTCCAGAAATAAAGGTGATATTGAGACTGTGAAGAGATTGTTGTTTGTTGCGTAAATATAAAAATAATCATGTGACTTTTATGCATCATTATTGTCATAAAAAAGTATCTGTAAACAAGTAAGAAACAGTGACAAGTGTATCATAAAAAAGAAAATTAAAGAAGAAAGAGAAAATCATGTTCTGATGTTTTAATAAAAATCCGTATTCTCATTTCAATTCCCTTTCCCGCCCCCTGGCTATCTTATTTTAAATTATGGTAACCCTAAGCATCAATGTCGCCATCTGGTGACTATGAGTGTAAGTACTTGTAGCTATCAGAGTCATTTGACTACCTATCATCACAGTAAGCAGCAATGCATGAAACCTAGCACCAGCTATTAAGAAATGACCTATGGTATGTAATTATGCCCAAAACTTTACACGCCAATTTCTCTCACAACACTGGACAATTGCACTTACTCTTCTACGCAGGAATTCAGTTTTGTATACTGATTTCACAAATGTATACTATATAATTTAGGCTTTAGAGTCCTCCTGACATAGTGTTACTTGTTATTTCTTCTATCTCATCCACTTTAAAAACCAAGCCTTTAGAAAGACCCACATTTTATAAGTTAGAGCTCTCGCCGTGTTCAATACCTTTAAAAATGTATAACATCCAATAAAACCTTTCTCACATTTCTATCAGAAAGAAGAAAACAAAAGATTGTGAAGAACTTTTCAGCTCTTACCAAAATTTGCTGTATATTTGGTACTTTACGAAGTGAGATTTTATATCAATCACGTCCAAATGCTTTTTATCGCGACGTTCTGATTATCCGAGAGACAAACGTTTATTTTTTTTTTGTAACTCTTGGTTTGTTGTTTTCTGTTTGACTCATCAACGGTGCGGCGGCAGCTGTTAGAACCCCTTTTTCTTGTTTTATACTGGCCGCAGGAAGAACTAGAAAACGGTGCAGCGTACGACAAACAAACATCAAAACCAAAAACTAACCGTGGGCAAAAACTGGAGAAGGAAGTGAGGTTTTGTTTTTATATCCCCAGAACTGAACAAACAAAAGAAAAACAACTCGGAAAATCCCTTTGGGTATTAACGTTTTGTTCAGTTCTTTTCGTATCTGCTTTCCTGTTTGGTCTCTTCAAAACATAACAGACGCACAGACACACACACACACATATGAATACGAATACGTAAACACAAGTAACATCAGTGTTTAAAAGATTTAAATTCATTCTTTTGATCTACGAGATTATGCAATTACACTTAACAAATGAATGTTGCCAAAATATGTGTAACATTCATTGGTTGATTGATGTGGAATGTAAATAAAGAAAAGCGTATAATTCTAAACCTCTCATCTAAAGAAATAGCAAAAAATACTGAGAACCAAAACTCTAAAGCTAGTAATCCAAAGCCACAAGACACGGAACAAAATATAGTACAAGAAATTCCAGAAAACTCAAAATTTACAAGAAGAAACTTCCAACCAAACACATCATTACTATATATTATCCAGACTATAACAAGACAGATTGGACAGGCTACAGGATCAAAGTTGATAAGGTACTTTCAAAGTTACAGACACCAATTAAAACAACAGCAGAAGTTGAAAAAGTTAATCAGTCGATTACTACAATTAGTCCTGGATCTAGGTATGGTTCTGTAGGAAATTTTGAGCATAGAGAATTTTTCTTCAGAAATGTTTAGTAGGTGTCTTAGTAATTATTTTTTACTTGGGTGGACATCCGTCACTTGGTACGTTTTCCGGGTATGACGTCATCAAAGATGACGGCCGCTTAATCACAAAACTGTTCATATCTCGGCTAATATTTCACTGATTAGAATGGAATTTCTTTATTTTTGTTCAAGAAATCCTTAATAGGGGTTTAAGTACGTATTTAAACTAAGATGAACAACCGAGAAACATCCCTGCGATGACGTCATCCAAGATGGCGGTTGTTTAAACACAAATATTCCTATTTCTGGTAGTTTTACTGAAATTAACAGAATGTTCGTGATTTGCTTTATTTCATTAATGTTAAACAAAATGTTCTTGAAATTAGTTTCAATTTAGGTAGTCAACAAGCAAAGTTTCCACGTTATCAAAGATGGCGGCGTGCTGTAATCAAAGATGGCGGCTCCTTAATCACAAAAATGTTCATATCTCGGCTAATATTTGACTGATTAATACATGTTGCCTTTTATGGTTTCTTAGTAGGGATCGTAGTGCGCATTCTATTCAGCTAAGGTGAACATGCGATAAACATCCCTGCGATGACGTCATCCAAGATGGCTGCTGTTTAATTACAGAAATATTCATATTTCTGGTAATATTTTACTGAAATTTACATGGAATGTTGTTATTCGTTTTCATTGTTACTAAACAAATGTTCTTGGAATTAGTTTCAATTCAAGTGATCGTCTGCCTAACCATTTATGTATTATGTCATCCAAGATAGCGGCTAATCAATCATGCATTTCTTTTTCGCTGGTAATATTTGACTGATCAATATGAAATTTTGTTAGTGTGTTGTAATCACTATTGTCAAAGCGAATAATAATACTGTATTTATTGAATAGTTTTAAAATCATATTTATTCAAATGAAACGTTTTATTTTCATTATATAATAATGCACCAATTTAAATGCATCTTAATATTTGAAACATTTGTTTCGAAACCACTTGTACATTAAGTTACGTTAAAATGTACTATCATGGCCAAAATTATGTTCACATGACTTTGTTATACACGATTTTTCTCTAAGCCTACAAGATAGGCCACCCAACTAACGTTGAGTCGGCGGTGTGTGATTCTGAGAGAGTGTGAGTGAGCGAGCAAGCGTTGGAATTTTCTTTTCTTTAACAGAAAACATTATCACATGTCCTGGGGTCTGAAAAATATATTTATGATTTCTTGTAGTATGTAGCAAATAATGAAAAACTTAAGAGAGTCCCATTTCAAACAATAAAATAGGAAACCTAACGCCATTTTTATTTTAGATGGGCCACTAGTTGAAGGGTACTGAAAAGTTTAATTCAAATTGTCCAATAGAAAAGATCCTTACCGAACATGGAGAAACAAAAATGAAATTTAAAACCCATAGTTTCTTTCTTTTTTCTTTCTTAATGAATTCCATAGAACACTAACGTTATGCATGAAAAACAAGAGAAAAGGTCTGTTTCTATCAGTTCTTAAAAGTAGGGCACGATGCACGATATTTATGCTTGACAATTTCTGATATTATGTTGCTATTTACGTTATTTTGTATGGGCGTGCCTATGATATTGTGTGTGCGTGCATGTGATAAACATCGAAACGAGTATGCTTTCTTCCGAGCGCTGTACTTTACTTGGTAGAACGTTGGTTTCGTATGCGGTTGGACCTCGGTTCGGTACCAGCGGTTGACTGTCCTGACTTAGGCCCCAGTGTTTTCCTCAGTCACGCCAGGCATATAACGGGATGGTACACTTCGCATCAAAAATATTGCTACAGCGAACGCCGTGCAGCTAGGTAACCCAAATGGCACCTTCTTTTCCCATAATCGTTTCCAGTAAACAGACCCCCTCTTTCTCCTTCCTTCGTCTCGCTCATACTAAAATCAAATAGACATGTATTAGTATCGGTAAAATGAAAGCAAGACGAATCAATATACAGAAGTTGATCAAGGGAGAAATTTAAACATACAATGAAACATTGAAACCGATGGATGTCTGTAAGACAGAGGAAGAGAAATAAGAGAGAGAGAGAGAGAGAGAGAGAGAGAGAGAGGGGGAAATAGAAGAAGAAGAAGTACAGATAAAAAATATGGAATTTAAACGTAGTAAAAATATTAAGTTCAGTTCCCACCAATCTAATCTAACAGCAAGAGAGAAGTGAATTTATATTTTTGCAGGGTTATTCGAATATATAAAGGGTGCTTCAAAAATTCATTAAATCACTTTCAAAATGGAGACCAAACTTGATGGTCAGATTAAATACTTATGATTTCCAGTGAAACTGCAGAGTTTTGATACACATCTAGGATAATGTCAAATGTGTAACACACATTGTTTGTTTGCGCGGGGTTAGTCTGCAAATTCGGTGGGGTTTATTAAACATAGTGGTTCGGAATACTTTGTAATAAAGGATGCTGCCAGGATTTTCAGATTGGGGGCGTAAAGTCAAAATTGGGAGGGTGGACGTAGAATTTTGCACAGTTTCTATCAACGTTTGTCCGCAATATGTTGAAGTTGGGGGTAGTCTCGAGGATTTGGGATGACATCCCCTACAGGAGCCGGGGTCTAGCGGAATTACTGATTGTAAAAAAAAAAACATTAGATACTGTAGGCCATGCTGACCCATTGATTCGATTTATACTTGATAACCCGTAGGATGAAGGAGAGATTTTAATTATTTCATTCCGTTTGAACAATGCTTTTTTAAGGGGTGACCAGGACCGGAGATGTGACCCCGAGAACAAGAAAAATACGACGCCGAAATTCCCAGTTAAATAGGGTTTCCAGACCGGGTCAATCGGGTTACCGGGTCATCGAAAGTGGCCCGAAATTGGCTCTGGAAGACGCACAAAAGGAGAGAGCGTGTGTAAAGTAAGAGAAAAATAAAGATAAATAGATAGAGAGAAG
>JAGDQP010052269.1:0-13826 GCA_022664845.1 Lepisma saccharinum | reverse complement strand
GTAATACATCGGCAAACTTTGCAGATTAATTCTCGCCAATAGAACCATATTAAAAGACGAATCGAATTGCGCTTCGTCTTCGAGAACCAGGGTTTCCAGCTTGGAGTCGAAAATAAACTCTTTTCAAAGCAAAATTTAGTTTTGAGGAGTTCATTTGAATCAGTAGGGTGCATATTAGGAGTTAAAATTGATGTCATAGGCTTGTCAGTATTGCCAATCTGATATAATATATATTTCTTTTAGATAGCAATACTTTGGTTTATTCAATATTTAGCATCCCCCTAGTGATGGCATAAATCATATGTGAAACGCAGGACACAGTGTTGCAAACTGAAAATATTATACCAGGTTAAAATAATATAAATTTTAAATATTTGTTAGATCAATAATGAAAAACTTCGCTAGATTTTAGTGTTATGCCCTATTTTATTATGTTCTACTTCCGTATTATGTTCTATTGTGGGATGACGTCCCTCTTCGAGCACTCATTCTAGCATATGAAAGCAGTAGACAACACACAGGCCTTTTGTCTCCATAAAACCTCGGCATTCGCCTGCTGCAACTGAGGAAAACCAAAGTCAGTAAGGCAAGCAGTAAGACTTGAACGTGATTGGTTCTACAGTTTCGTTCCGAGATCCATGACTATTAGCACTAGAACACGAAGGTGGGTATTATTATTATCGATAGCTTTCAATAATAACATGTAGCATAAGTTTGTGCTAACCGCAGTGGTCTAACGCACTAGGCCAAAGTCCTCGAGGGTCTAGGTTTGATTCTTGGCTGGGACATAATTGTTTGTGGATTTTAACAGCTGGCCGTTCGAGACAAGCCGAAGTTATTAGTTACTAAAAGCGAAGCAGAAATACAAAATTATTTTTTATAAAGTATAATTTTAATTCGTCACTGACATTTTTTCATCTACTCTGGGTGGCAACACTGGTTCACAAACGCTCCAAATGCAGTAAACATCTCAAACATAGCACTCATGTGACAAATATATACGAATAAAATTAACGTGGCTACTAAAAGATGTATATGCAACAAGCAAGCTGCTGAAATAATAAGATAGAGTAAAGCAGGGGGAACACTTTGTGCCATATCAAACGCCATTCTAAGATGGTTGTTGTAAAATAAACAAGCAGATAAATGTTTCATGATGTGAAGTATTTTTTTTTTCTCTTCCTTAAAGAAACCTATTGGCCCTTGCTCTCTTGAACACAGAGAGGCAAAGTATAGGGCTTATACGTATTACTGATTCCCCACTTGTAAATTATTGAAGTTAATATTTAGAAAAGAAAGAATTGAAGAATAGTATGGTTGTTGCGCAACATTGCAACATTATCAACAACCGCCATTGGTCTAACATTTATTTTTGGTCTAAATTTCTGTGCATGTAAAGTTGTTTTAGTAAAAAACATGAGTTGAAAAGTACATCTAAAAAAAATGTTTTATCAAATTTTAACAATCGTAAGTAATCGTAAAGCTACACTTTTAATTCGTTTTTACATTGATCCCATCTTACACGTTAGGAAAGGTTAACTGATAACAACAACCAATAATATTTTTACCTGCTTCTTATTAGTGTTTTTTTCCTTCCTACTTCTGATTTATTCGCTCGTAAAAGAATAAAATAGCAATTTTATGTCGCAATCATGTAAAGAAAATCACATGTGCTCTGGCATCCATGATTTGAGCTATTGTATGTACTTAAACTCCCATCTATCGGTAATGTGCTGAACAAACAGTGAGTTTACAACGGGACAACCAGAGCAGCAAAGTCACCAAAAATAGTGTGAACAAAACACAAGCAGTCGCCAAACGTATCGTACTTCTTCGGAATAGGTCGTGGTTTTAATACAAGCTTCTGCGAATGCTTGTAAAAAACACTCTTCCCTTTATTTTAAGTGAAAGTTTGGCTTTGGTTTTCTTCAATAATCGATGTGTATTTGATTTTTTTAAAATAAATATATTTTAATTTATAATGGGCGATTTTCGACTTCAGCACTACTAAAGGGAGAAAGCTTCAATTATATCACAGCTATGTCAGTCTGTCGACAACTATTAAATCAGAAACTACTGTCTCAAGAAGTACTAGGGCCACGAAGGAGATTGAGGTGTCGTTCGAAAGGTCTCGCCGAGACGAGTCCAATTCATGTCTGTCCGTCCGTCCCTCGACAACTTTCAACTGAGGTACTACTAACTCAGGTACAGTCGTGGAAAAACGTACTCTGGGAACATAGCAATTAGCTTTTTATTTAACTTATGTTTATGAGCTAGATAGGCACGTATTATACATAGCCCGAGTCTGTCACTTGCAGTCTCTCAGACATGTAACGGCTTAAGCATAGTTGCACTGAAAGTCAAAGTACACTTAAAAGTGCACAATATGTTCCAATTTTACCACGTTTTTACAGCTTTTCCTGAAATTAATATAAACTACACCACATTTTAGTGCACAACCAACCTTGATTGATTTAAATCAAAGTGATTTAAATCATGATTTAAAACATCGATTTAAAACAGGTGATTTAAAAAAAATCAATAAACAAAATATATTTAAAGAAAGTATAAACAAATTGCAGTATTTTTAATAATTCTGTGGTTCGACTCATATATATGTAAGCTTAAAATTCACCATTTCAGTCCTTTTGATGTGATGGTAGAGGCTCTTACCATACAAACCAAAACCAAAGTGATCGACCTAAAATTTGAGCAAACTATTTGATAGTTTCCGGTCTGGTAAGCCCCTGATATGCCTGTTCGTGGTTAGGTACGCGCAGTGCTAACCACATAGCCGTTACTCAGGTGGACGTAGTTCCACCAAAACACGGACAGATGGCGTTGGGGCAGGTTCAGGGCCTATAAGCCTGTTACGCTAGTGTGGTTTTGGTGGTGGTCGTGGTATTTGATTGGTTCATTTTATATTACACGCGAAATTTTATAGAGGAGAACATAGAAACCAAATTCACATTATATGTTTACAATTTATATTACAAATACTGTATGTTAATTTTGGTAATTAATATGAAAACGAACACACAGAAAACAGATAATCCAGTTTTTGTTTACACAAATCAAAAATTGTTATTTCGTAACATTACCTAGTTTGTGTATTTGTATTTGTATCAAAGCATTTGATTTCTTCACACATTTCTCAAAAGCAATTGGTACTCAATGGGAGTATGAAGTTTACCTATGCGTATGCTGAAGGATGAAAATGCAAAACTGCGTATCCACCATTGATTTGACTGACTGCTTTATATAGCTCTCATTGAATTGAATTTTATCTAAGGCCTTTAGGCAACTGTGGACTTAAATCCTAGAATATTTCGTTAGAAAGATGTAGCCTAGAGAAAAGAGCCAATTGAGATTATAACAATTTGCAACTGCTTAGGGAAGAAAGGAAGACGTAGACGTCATTTTTGAAGGAAAGCTGATACGTAGAAACACAGTAAATTGTTTCTTTTTCGAACTTAATTGCGGTGTTTACCCTTGTGAATCACTTTATTCATCGTGTATCGACGAAAGTAACGTAGACGTTTCCTACATGTTAACTTCCCTTTGTCAAATATACCATAAGTCAGTAACGCCATATCTTCCTTCCTTTTCAAAATTATTACAAGTCGTTGTAATTGCCTATTTTTCCATGGTTATCTTCGGTAGCGAACATCCAAATATTTGTGAATTTTACTTGTGAATATTTGTGAATATATGTGTTCATATAAAGTTCACTTTTGGTAAAGTTTTTGTGTACTTATTGTGCGAGGAGATTTTAAGTGTGAGTCTCTGGCCCATGAATATAAATAGGATAAAAAAGAGAACTAAATACCATGTTTGCATAATACCGTACTTGTTTCCGTGACTGTACTACTAGAGCTACGAAGGTCGTTCGAAGGGTTTTAGCGAGACAAGTAAAAACCGAATAGGTCATGTCTATCCGTCGACAACTTTCAACTCAGTAACTCTGGAACCAGGGATTCCGCCAGGATTTTCAGTTTGGGGTGGGTGGGGTGTAAAGTCAAAATTGGGAGTGTGTAACTCCTCCCCCATAGAGGGGTCTGGCGGAATCACTGTTTGGAACTATGAAGGTGGGTGAGGTGTCGTTTGAAACATTTCACCGTTAGCTGTGTTAGCTGAAACATTTCACCGAGACGAGTTCAAAGCTACAGAGATCATTTCTCTCCGTCTTAACTTTGATTTACTATGTTGACTCTGTTTGACCCTTTTGGTGTTTTTTTTTCCTAGCTTGCTGGAAGCCTCTCCTAAAGGGTTACACCCTCTATTTGGGAAGGGAAGTTTTGGTATGATGGTATTATCGGAAATGTTAGGTGGACTATGGGATTTTAGTCCTTTTATTTATTCCTTTTCATCTTTATTAACGTTTTATTTATTCATCTTTATACTTAATATTGGACATTGTGAGCTTTTGCTCATAATCATAATTTGTGTGTTATGGTACTTTGATTATGACGGATGGAAGTGAGGTGCAGTTAGACGCCACAACACGGTGATGACACTAAGGACAGATGCTGGTGAATTTTCTTGTTCAGGGGCTTCTCTAAACATAGATGGAGACAGGTGATTTTGTTAGTACACTTGTATACTTCCTTAGTTGGGATTTCTTCGAACTCGTGATCTGCGTCTAGGTGAAATGAAGACAATGGCTTGAGTTTTGCGAGAATTTATGGGCACTGCATCATGTGGTGAAATTGTTGATGGCCTCGGTGAGTGTGCGATTGATATGTTGCATGGAATACCTGAGGGCAAGAAGGGAGGTGTCATCGGCGTACTGGAAAAGATGGACGTTGAGAAAATCGGTGACAAAGAGAAGGTATAGGAGTGGAGATAGGGAGGAACTTTCTGGTACTCCACAGCAATGTTTAAAAAGTTTTCTAAAATTTGGTGGTCAATAAGGCCATCGGAAAAAAAATTGTAGAGACCATTTGTAATTACTGATGGCCTCATAATATATTATTCTTATTGACGTTAAACATAATTATGTTACATGCACGTTAAATAATAATGTACCATAATAATTAGCCAAGAACTTGGATGAATTACCATGCAAATAAAAGAAAGTGAAACAGCAATCTCTTCTATACTTTTCCTAGTTTCCAGAGATATGGTTTTCGAATCTGAACGTCGAAATCACAACAATTTAGAGTAACGAATAGGTGGCCAAGATTGGCCACCAGGTATGACTCCAGGTGGCCAAATCTAATAATTGGTGGTAGTGGCACTCCAATTTTGCATATTTTTCAAACATTGCTCCAGAGTGCAGGAAGATGGGGTGGGAAATAGCAGAGTTAATGTTGATGTAGGCTAAACTGTTGTTAAGGATGTGGAAAATAAACCGTAGGTATGTGACGGGAAAGCGGAAGGCTTGTAGTTTGTAAAGGAGGGCCTGGTGTCAAACGCGATCGAAAGCTGTTAATTGTATGAGGGTGGTATGAGGAGACTTCATGCGGTGGTTTTTGAGGTTTGGAAATCATTACTGGTTTCGAAGCTTTCCATTCTGGTGGTATATATCCAGTGTGGAGTATGAAAGTAAATATTGTGGCTAGGAGTTGGATTAAGTTGATTGGAGCTTCCTTGAGATGGCGGTAGGTTATATGGTCTATTCCAGGAGCGGGCGATGGCTTTGTTGATTTCATCGGTGGTGATATATGTAGCGAGTGGGTGTTCTGGAAGATGGTGATCTATGCTAGGTTGTAAATGAGGTGATGATAAGACGTTCAGAAGGATGTCGTTGACATGGATTGAATTGGATTTGTGGATTAAAAATAGTTTGAAGGTAATTAGCAAATGAGCTAGTTTTTTGTCTTCGTCACAGTGATTCTTCTTGGATTAGTGGGTAGGGTGATTTACTGTATTTACCGGTTAGTGAATTAAAGCGTTTCCAATACTTGGTGGGATGGTTGGTATCAGCTAATGTGTTGGACGTTTTTATCCATTGTCGCAGTTTATATGCCTTAATGTAGTTATGGATTGTACGTTGATATTGTCGGTGAAGATGAAGAGATTCAGGCTTGCTTTGCTTTGATAGTCGCGAAATAGTGCTCGAGTACGATTTATTAATGGTAAATATTGCGGAGGTAGGTTTGGCCGGTGAGGGTATGTAATGCTAGTTGGGATGTGTGCTGTAGAAGCTTGATGAATTACGTTATGGATGTTGTCAAGAGCGGTGTATAGTTCAAGTTCAGTTATTGAAGTGTTATGAGTTCAGTATGAGTTTGTACAAAGGTTCCATATCCTTCCCAGTCGGTGTTGTCGAAGCGAAGTACGGTTCGTGGAGGTAGTTGTGATATGTGGTCGATATGTTGATGAGTTTGGATCGTCAGTTTTACTGGTACATGATGAGGTACCAGTATGAGGCTGCGTGTGGCTAATTATGTGAAAGTGTTGACAACGTCGGGAGTAGTATTGGACATTGGACGGGTAGGTATTGAAATGTAATGAATGGTACCGGTTCTATGTAATTCTACGAGATTATGAAAGTCTGTTTTTTCTCCAGCAGTACGACTGTGAATGTTAACATCGGCGATGATGATGTAGTGACGAAAATTGTTGGGAAAACGTTGTCGAAATATTGTGGCCTGGCCTCATGTATATGGTCGCTAAGGTGATGTAGATACTTTTGTAATAGATGTTGGTGATAAGATATTCTGGGAGGTTAGGAAGGTTGGCTTTGTGTTGTCTATGGGCTATGTATGGAGAAAAACCTATCACTACTCCACCATTTGCTCGGAGGACTGGTGTGGTAATGTCACAACGTAAGAGGGTGTAACCTGGTATTTTACAGTTGTGTTTCGAGGTGAGATGAGTTTTATTACGTATTGACTTGTTCTTCGAGAAGAAGTTGTGTAAAGAGAGGTTTATGGCAGCTGAGAGAGCGGATATTTAGGAACAAAAACCTCAAAGCCATAATAATCATGATCAAGTGATGACATGTTGAGATTGGTTTACTGCTGTTTCCAAAACACTGCCATGAAAATGAACGTACGGGCGGGAATAGGTTGCGTTGAAGCTGACATTTAATGTTGACCTGGCTGCGTATTGGATTTGTTGAAGGATGTGATGACGTTGAAATAGAGGAATATTTTGAAGAGTGATGAAAGCGAGATCTTGATCAATGGTGATCGGTTGGTAAATGGAAGTGACTGGCCTAGTAGTTCGTGCAGCAGTTTTAGTTGTGCGGATGGGGACGATGAGTTCAGTTGTCGGTCGTGATTTACACTTGTAACTGAAAGTGGGATGTGCTTCACCAGAGGTTGTGCATTTCGGAAGTCTTTGTAGGTTTGTGCATGATTTGGTGAGGTGAGACTCTGAACAGAAACCGCACTTGATTTAATTGGTGGATTTAGAAATAGGATAATCATTGTACGTTTGACACTTCTCGCATCGGATCGGTAGTGGTGATGATTAATGTGAAGGTTCAACACGGCAATGCTTCTTATAGATGAGAGTGTAAATTTGACAAGAGATCATCGATGGTTTCTTCATGGTTTATGAAGACACGTACCGTGAAGCTAGGTTCTGGTTTTGATGCGAATGCATTTAATGATGGAATACCCTTCTAGTTTTAGTTATGATTCTACTTTACTCTCGGTGATTGTGGGTTCAACTCCTCTGATGACGACTGAAAGTGTGGGTTGGCGACGAAATGGTGGTGGTTGCTTTGGTGGTTTGCTTTCTAATCGAGTGAGAGAGGCTGCTTTTCCGAAGATTTCATAACTATGACGGTTGCGTATTTTGGTAGGCTAGGTAGCTAGATTGTATGGTAATACCTTTTCTGGATGGAATGATACATTTCATCACGTTGTAGATACTTTGTGAACTCTTGCAGTAAGAGTTTCGGATTTCTGAACTTATCGTCGGAGTTGGTGAGAAGAAAAGAATGCGTGGGTTAAAGTTCTGGAAAATCGTCCTTGTTATTGATGTTGTCGGATTCTGTGTCGGTCATGGTGTGATTTCTTGTTTGGCGATGAACTGCTGCGACGTGAGTTGTTTGGTGATCGTGATCGAGATCTTGAGACTGAGGAATATGAATGATCCTGGTCGCGTTTGGTCCTGACGAGGTTACTATACGGTGGTGGTCCTGGAACTGTCTGTGGTAATCAATGATGTCCTTGTTGGTCAGTCATATGATGACTAATAATAGGGCCAAAAGCCTGAGAAGTGTGACGATGTTATACAAACGGATGATTATTAGTGGTCCTGTCAAAACACTGATGTAGTCAGAGGTGCTTGTCACTGTAGAATGAATGTTGAAATGATCAGTCTCTGTGCAATGACTGCTTCTTAGGTGGACCCGTTTGGGTAGGGGTCATGATGCACGCACATGCTCTGCGAAAGTCGAGAGAAAGAAGGCCTTGGGCTAGATGAGTCTGGTCCCTAAATCCAGACAAAAGCAGCTGGAATATTGTGCAGGAAGATGACGTGTAGATAGGTTAACAAAAAGGCTGGCAACAGTGGTACAAACAAAAAGCTTGTTCTCAACATGCCAGGTGAGTATTGTTGTTGAATCCTTCAAGAATCTTTTACACATCATGGAACTTAGTCGTTTAGATATTTACGTTTGGATCATAAGGTAAAATATTTACGAAGATTAATTCGTACAAAATAATATTAAAACAATATCAAAACTCGGTAAAACATAAAAGTGACAAATAAAAAAAAACATTTGATTTTACAGATTAACATCTTACTGGCAGTGCTTACGGTGATGCCATCTATTGACGTGATTCACAAGAGCATTTGTATTAAATATAAAACTATTTACAAGCGTATAAACGACATTAAAACATGATCTTGTGTTTGTATATCTTTCGTGGCCGATTGTACATAATTGTTATTCTTTATATTCTATTCTTTTGGTGGTTTAGTATAACAAAGATCGTAAATAATCACGTAATTAAGCTAAATATACATATTCTCATAACATGTACCCAGAACATAAATGGTAAAGCAGTAAATCTCCCATTGATAATAAAAAATAGGAGAAATTGTAGGAAGAAACAAAGAAAGAGTCTATCTAATACTGGGATTTACAGCAGACCCTTGATTATTCGTGCGCGGATTATCCGGTTTGCGGGTTATTCGTGTATTTTATTATTCATGTTCATCTAGACCAAAGCAGATCTTTTGCTGCCAAAGATGTTACAGGCGGTCTTCTGGATAGGCTGGCAAAAATATATAATTAGTATTCATTCACCGATTTTTCGTCAATATTGTCTATTACTATTGAATAAGCTATAATAGTACTTGCGCTACTCCTTGTATATTAGGATAGTGGGTACCTTCACATTCGCAACCATGGTCACAGACCTACTTGTCGTTGTGTTATCATTTATATCTCGTTGGGAAGCTTATGGAACAGAGATTGCAGCGAGGTAACCAGCAGCGTAACTAAGGGCGTGTGGGCCTCCCCTAACAAACCAGAATGGCCCCCGCAAGTTGCTGAACTTCGAAACTAAGCTTCGTAAGTAGGCTCCTTTCAAGTTTCAACCGAAGCGCCCCCCTCCCTCCCCACGCATTTCGGGTCCTGCGGACCCGTTAGTTACACCAGTGTAGGTAACCTATGTCAGGAAACTTGGTAAAATCTCAACATTCGTATATAGGACCACCCCCGTTGGGCTAGTCGTTATCGTCTCTGACTACGGATTAAGGGGTCCCGGGCTTGATTCCCGCCGCTGTCAAGGATTTTTTCCAAGATGTGTGAGTTTGGCAAAATGCCCACCCAGCATCGTGATGCAATTGGGGAGCTGCGTTGAATAAAAGATAGTGGCGATCACAGTGAGAGCTTCGGCTACTCTCCCAACCTGTCTGGTCAGCGTGGTGCAGTAGACCAATCTCCTCCTTTCGGAGAGAGGCCTCATCCAGTAGTGGATCGAATATGGCTGTGATTTATATATATATATGCATGACTAAAAAGAAAAGCAAGGGGCGCGGTCTCATATACAGGCACTTTATAAAATTTTGAATTGGCGTGCCTCAATCTTTTCTTTTTAAATCATGTACAAACAAAATTATTTTTTACTTTTTAGTACGAATTGTTTAAGAAAAGTATGTATTTAAAAAGTTTTTTTTTATTAAATTATTTTTTCGAGTTATTTCGGTGTTCGGATGCTTGTCCTCAAGCTAATGTTTTGTGACACAAATCCTAAAGAATTCTGCAACCAGTCAAGCACAACATCGTTGCAGCAGGATAAAGAATTCCATCTTAAAAACATATTAAAATATACTTTTAAAATATATGATTATATGGAAATATATGAAAGTAACAATGGAATATTTAATTGTCATCCAACTTACGTTGCTGTACAAAATTTCATTATTGTATGACGTCGGGAAATAACTTAAATTAACGTTGCAAGCTTTGAGGACACCACGAACCAGTTTAAACTAAATAAAAGTCTGTAATATAACCTTACTTTTCTAACATATTCTAGAATTTTTCAAAATGTTAAGAAATGCAAAAGAGATCAAAAGCGGAGCAATTGTTGAGAAGTACACAGATAAATTTTAAGATATTATTTTTAAAGTAAAACAAAGTTGTAAAACAAATGGTGTCTGCCAGGAATCGATCGTTATCCAGGAAACACACTCAGTCCGGCGGCTATCCGACAGTATCTGCCAGTGAATGGACGGTGGATATGTGACAATCGCAGTCCCTGTAACGACCACGACTCTCCACCCATGTCTGCAGGTGAACCGATAGCGGATTTCCCAACATCGCGGCACCTGCCATGGCGACAGGTATATGCCAATCCCCACCCGTGGAGCAACGTCGGCCTCGGCCAATTGGGGGATGTTTCAAACTACTTTTTCAACTAAACTTGGTATAGTACATCGGGAAAGCACCAGAAAGCATGATTAAAAGTGCTTTCTTGCAGTTGTTAACCCTCCATATTTCCAACATAATAGATTTTCGGCTAATTACTGTTTCCACGGTAACAAGACTAATTTTTCCAAGAACTAAACCACTTAGCTCTAAACTTGGTATGATAATAAACGACCTTCAACCGTATTACAATGTTGAATTATGTACAGTTAGACTCTATAACTAAACACACACTGTAGGTGAAGGTAATTTCGCCATGTTTGCCAATCTGACACCTACCTCTATTATCTACGTTTGGAAACAGAATTGAAAGCTGATAATTGTGTTAGGCAAAGCATCGCATGAGATATATTTTTTCTTATACTCCCACAATTCTCGGCAGTACACATGCGCGGTGTAGTCAGTGGTAAGGAGAAAACGTATGGTTCATCTCAGTGGCGGATCCCGTGATGGGGCGGCACGGAAGCGCCCCATCCTCAAGTGAAAATACTGTATTTTTATAACATTATTTCAAGAGGAAGTTTCGATTTGTTTCCACAGAAATCTAATTTACCTAAAACTATATTTTTTGGGGGATACTGGTGCCATATTCCACGGTAAAACTTATCAACATAAGAAGAAATATGATCAATTTATCGGCCTGAGCCAAAGATGCCAAGAGGCTTTAAATAGATTCAATTCATAGATATATTTGTAAAGGTGAAGTTAAGTGAACGGCGCATGGGGAATGTGGAGGTTCTCGACCCCCCAGTAACACACACGTATTCTAAACGTTGATAAAACAGTTTAATATCCGCATTTTCAACTATTTATTCAACCCAAAAACGTTGAAGCAACTTTTGTTGTTGAATAAACCGTTGAAAAGGCGGACATTAAACTGTTTTATCAACGTTTAAAACACGTATGTGCTACTGGGGCCCACGGTACAAAGTGAGGTGGGGGTGGTCAGTCCCACACTCGACCGCCTTTAACTCCTCAAGGTGCCTAGGAATACCAAGGACGTTCTGGTACTCAATTTGATAGGAGGCTGAGTGAACCTCAGAGCGCCAGGCATGGGAACACTGCGAGATAATAAGTCCTGGCCGGGATTTGAACCCGGGCCTCCCGATTCGTAGTCAGACACGCTACACCTGAGCCACGGTGTAGTTAAAAAAATCACTTAGCGGGAAAATATTTAAAAAAATACCCTTGCACTGTTCCACCTCTGTCTCACCAAATCCTAGATCCGCTACTGGCTCATCCAGACCTAAAATTTCCTGCGGTAAGTGAATATGTATTTGTTAATTTAATATTTTGATTCTTATCCCAAGCAGTTCACATGTTCAATAGAGTAGGCCGATTTTTCTTAGATATTGGGGTTCAAGTTATCATCAAAAGTTGTGCATTGGAACCAAATGAAACCATGCCAAATATGACAGTTCAAAAACAATATTTAACCGGGCCCCTGTACCCCTAGAGGGCCCAATAGTTTTTAGCAAAACAAGTAATAAAAATATGATATCAGTTTCCACATTTTGGGTCGAGTAGTTATGAAAAGTTGTGCATTGGTACGAAATGAAGCCATGTCAAATATGGCCGGTTTCAGCCGTCAAACGTTTTTGGGCCATTTTCAAACTAAAATTTTCGCGAGTTCCGGGGCACGGCTACATATTTTTTGATCCGGCTGTGTTTTGGCGAATAAACGTAACATAACATTCTACAACTTTTGCACTCTACTCAAACTCAAATTTCTCAAACAAAATTTTTTCGGCCATTTTCGGCCCACCTAAATATACATTTTTTTAAAGACAGTTGAGTTTGAGTAAGGTTCAAAAGTTGTAGAATGTATGTTATGCTTGTTCGCCGAAACAAATCTGGAGCAAAAAATATTTAGCCGGGGCCCGGGGGTCCGAGGAAATGTCAATTTTGAAAAGGGCCAAGAACTTTTTTTATTTTTTTTTTTTAGAAATTTGAGTTTGAGTAGCGTGCAAAAGTTGTAGAATGTTATGTTATGCTTATTCGCCGAAACACAGCCAGATCGAAAAATATTTAGCCAAGCCCCAGAGCCCAGGGTCTCTCTCTCCTAATTCCTGAAATGATTAGGGGGCAATGCCCCCCCCCCCCACATGCCACCTAATAAATCCGCCCATGTTTATGATAGCATTACATGGGAATCATAGAACCTAATCCAACCAATCTTGGCGTAATGATGCAGGGGACTACATACGTACCATTCAAGTTTTAGATATTAGGAAATTTCATGTTAATTTGACTTCCATGCTAAGTAAAGTATTAGAGACATATTCATGCATTATATGTGAGAAGTTAAACTATTAATGCGCTAATAGAGGGCGCTACCGGTAATATTTTAAGTTTAACCTATAAGATTATTACCACTAATTACCGTTTTGATGGTAACAAAAGCTAATTATAACCCATATTCAAACTTGATATGGAAACTACTTAACCTATTTCAATAACCGGTTCCAACCGAAATTGACACAATGAAGTAAGAGACTCCCTTAAATGTTTTAGCTATGACGAAATTTTAACGTTGATCACAATTTCCATGGTACGAATACTGAAATATTAATCACACGCTCGCGCATGCTTTTAGAAACGGTTAATCCGATTCAGTTAAAACTTACGATATTGATTCGAGTTACTACCCTTAAGATTTCAGTTCTATTGTTAAATGATTATCGTTTCTCAACGATAATGGGACGTTATTATTACAAATATTGGTGCATCACGTGCTGGACGACTGAATCGATTTAAGCCAAAGGAAGTGTTGATAGAAAGGACTATACGCTGCATGTTTTAGCCACACTTCAGATCAGTTACGGTCTCCATTTAATTATTAATCTTAAACCGGCATGGAACTTGAAATCTGTTTAAATCAAATTTAGCGCGGTGGTGCAGGACATTATTATACTTTTAAAAAACAGGCTATCTGTTTAATCAGCTCCCAAAAGTATTTATTACTACATAAGCTCTTTATTTT
>JAGDQP010052268.1:1537-13826 GCA_022664845.1 Lepisma saccharinum | reverse complement strand
CTACTGTCACATCACTTAACGAGCTACGGCCAATATCTGTAGTACCGGTCTTATCAAAAGTAGCTGAAAAAAAAATTGTTTTCCAACAACTGAATACTTTTATTGGCAATGAAGGTATTTTGCCTTCAGTTCAGTCGGGATTCCGAGGTTCTCATAGTACGACAACTGCTCTTTTAGAAGTCACCGGTGAAATATTACATGCGTTGAATGATTCTTTTGTAGTAGTCTTGGTTCTTTCAGATCTAACAAAAGCGTTCGAGTTAGCTGAATCTTCTTTTTGCTAAAATGAAGCACTATAATTTTTCTACTAAAAGTATGGAATGGTTCAAATCATATTTACAAACTGGAGAAAAATGTGTTTTTCTAAAGTCCCCTGACATCAACATTTCCGAACCCTTGTCTTTGTAAAGAGGCGTTCCTCAAGGATCAATATTAGGGCCAATTTTCTTTTCTTTGTATGTTTCAGATTTAGTTTAAGTTGTTAAAAATGCTTAAATTCACGGTTACGCTGATGACACGCAGTTCATCCTAAATCCTTACTATTTATTAAATCCTAACCAGGAAATATGAAGCGAAGAATAGATCTTCTTAATGAAGATCTGCAAAATATACACAATTGATGTAGCGAAAACGGGTTAGTCATTAATCCATCAAAATGTACCTATACAGTCATAGGGACAGCTACCCAACTTCAGAAACTGAAACCGTCGGAATTAAACATAAAATTAAGTAACTATACCATCAGATATTCACCTAGTATTAAAAGTCTTGGATTATTATTAATGGACATAGATCTTAACTGGAATCCTCATGTAGCTAACGTATGCTCACGTGCACTAAATAACTTAAGATGCCTATATAGATCACGTGATTTGCTCACGGTAAAAACAAAATTTTACCTAATACACACACTAATTATGCTCTTGTTTGATTACGGTGATGCTGTATATGGCTCTTCCCTTCAAATCAACAAAGTCAGATGCATTCAAACAGCCCAAAATTCCTGCATTCGTTTTATTTGCAACCTTCGTAAAATCGAACATATTCTCCTTATATTAAACGAGAACAATATCTTGACAATGTAACGAAGAAGGTTCTTTCGTTTCTGCTGCACACTTTGTAACATTATTCAAAAGAAATTACCTGTTTATTTCCATAGAAAACTTATCTCTAGGTCTAGTATCCATAAGTACGTTACACGGAATAGGTCAACATAATTATGATGTTGCAAGCTACAAACTCACGCAGATAACTCGATCCTTTTCTGTATCAACTGCAGCCTGGAATTCTTTGCCCAATGCAATTACTTCTTTTAAGTGCATATTTACTCAATCAGCAAAGACGCATATATGCTCTTCTGTTAGTGAAATGTAACGTTAATATGACTTTATAGTGTTGTGTAAATATGGTACTTTTCATGCACTTTTTTTTTTAATTTTGTCTTTTCTATTTTTTGTATTTTATTTTGTGAGTATATCTTTTCCATAATGTATTATCATTGTATGTTTTTGACAAGGGTTAAGTGGAAGGACAGCTATTAGCTGAACCTCGCATGCTGAAATAAAGAAAATTAAATAAATATTTGGCTCATGCCGGTATAGCGTAGAGGAAAGGAGAGGGAAAGTGTCGGCTAGAACCTTACTTAAGGTCCCATTTCGACATTCGTCTGGTTTTCTATCTTCTGTTCTGGTTAGTATAATTAGCTGTTATATGCACAAATGTAGATATGGTCAAATGCGTACTAGCTTTATTCATATTACTGAAAATTTCTTTGAGTTCAACATAGTTTTTTTTGTACTTCCATGTTGCTGTTTTTTACTTTTATTTTACAAATTTGTTTAATAGATCCTGTGGTATTTGATTCTATACCTACGTGTATTATGCTATACATGCAGCACATGCTTTTTTACAAGTATTAGGAGGAACAGCAGTCACTGACTGAACTTCGATCCCTATCCCACACACCACAAGACGTCCAAAAATTGTGCCTTTACGTCCAATTTAGTCAAAATACAATAATGCATATCTAAAGAAAATCCAATGAATGCATAAAACTGGACAGCAAAAAGAGATCCATGATTAAACATCCAATGGAAGCCGAAAACACGTCTATCCCAAAGAGATCCAAGTTTGGTCGTCCAGAAGACACCAAAAGCACGTCCAGAAAATTGACATCCCGAATAGATCCTAAGTTGGTCATCCAATGGAAATCTTATTTTTGTTCACAGTGAGCCGTTGTATTTCCTCCATTGAGCAGAAAATGGATGGCATGGAGAGAGAGAGAGTGAGAGAGAGATGAAACACCAGTAGATATTATGTCATGTATATATAGGTTTATGTTCTCAAACATTCCTTGCCCAATATTTCTGCAGACTTAGGATATCAAATTGGTGTTATTTCTTCCCATATACAATGCAGATTATCCGCAAGAATACTTCTCCGTATGTCGTGTATCTTTTAGAAAGTAGTAGGCAGTAATGACGAAAATTTTATTTTGTAGTCCATTACTTTATTATGTGCTAATTTTATTTAGATTGTAAGGTTACACATTTTAGAAAACACAACTATTAGTTTTCCTTATGATGTAGACTAGAGATTAACTATTATTGTGGGACATATGAGTGTTTTATCATATAAAACCATTTATCATATAACATGAAGTTCCGTAAGGGAACAAAAACTATAAGACAAATCTAAACTGACGCTTTTTCCGACGCTTGTTATTTATTCACAAGATCTATGTTTGTTGGGATGTCTATTTGTTTGAAATATCGCATAGTAAATAAAACAACAAAAGAGTATGTTGACCAGAAACCCATGAAGCCAGGTAACTTGCTTGCATATTCCGTAGAAAATAAACACACAGTGAAACTTCTCGCAGATTTTGAGAAGTAATAAAGCATATTTTTTTTTTATTTAAATTATTTCCACGTTTCATCTAGCAACTATCAGTATAATAGTTACTCTTCTCACATCTTCCTATATCCAATTATATTACGATATTGTTGTGCCATCTACGGGCTCTCCGGTTAACTGTATTTTGTTATATACGAAACGTTTACGTTACTTATATTTTGATATATTTTTTTCTCTTCTTTCTGTTACAGGTAAACATATGAATACATTTCTTAATGAAAATTGGCAAGTAATTCTTGATGAACTGAGACCTGCAATCAATGAGATGTTCGGAGAACTCGCGAAAGCTATATTTGCTAACATGGTGAAATATGTACCATATAATAATTTGTTTCCGATTGATTGAGAAGAAAAATATCTAATTTCTCTGTGGTCATATGTTTATTATATTTTACACAAAAAACATGTACAGTTATTTCCTACAAAACTCAATATAATTTTATTTTATTTCACCTACTTCTTAATTTTATTGCTGTTTTCCACAATCCACTAAGGCAAAGGTTCTCAAAAGTGTGCTCCGCGGAGCCCTAAGACTCCGCGAAGGATTCACCGGGACTCCGCGACACTATTCGTTAAAAAAAAATCCTGGTTTCGACAGCAAGGATTCTAAAACAATCATATCTTAACTTCTTTCCTTTCGCTATGTAGTGACTGTGCATTCTATACATATATTTTTTAATCACATAGTATTGGTACTAAGCTATATTGTACAACCTCAAAAAATAAATTTCTTTAAAAATAGCAAGTAGATCGAAAAACACCACCAAAAAGAGGATGTCGTGATAGCAAGAAAAGACTAACGAATTCCTTCTCCAGAGAATTAGAGTTGCCTGAAAATATACTCTCTAATATATCTTTCTATTTTATCAATAAGAGAAAGATAAATGCGGTTTACCTCAAAGCAGAAGACCAAACGAAGGCAGACAGTTTTTTTTTTCACTCGGAAAGTACTCTCGGGAAAATGGATATAAGACTTTTCAGGAGGCATGTACCGTCTATAAGTTTTAGTGCTCTCCCCTCTTTTGTTATTCGTCTCTAGTACCCTTCAGTCTGGTTTGCCAACATATTTGGATAAATGACAGTAGCGTAACTAAGGGGGCGACTGTGGGCCTCCCCGCAACAAACCAAAATGGCTCCCCGCAAAGTTACTGAACTTCAAAACTTGTAAGCTTCGTAAGTAGGCCCGTTTCAACCGCAGCCCCTCTGAATTACGGGCCCGGTACTTACGCCAGTGGTAAGTCATCTATCTCATTTTTAGAAAAAGCAAAGACATATATCGGACCAACACCGACATACGCGCGTATTGGAGGAAGACATCTTAAACTGTTATTATTTATTGCGTTACCAAGAGTTCGGGTTTGCTTTCGTCTCCCTTGCGGTGACAATTTCTTGACCTTTTTAAAAACAGACTGAAGCAACAAAATACCACCAGAATCCTCAGAAATTCGTCGTTGGTTTGATTCCTGCAAAGAGTGTCCATATGTGTGTGACTACTTGAGACCGAGTATACGTGTGTGTGAGAGAGAGAGTGAGAGAGAGAGGAGAAGGAAAGACCTTTCTCCCCTACACAGACAGACAGAGAGAGAGAGAGAGAAAGAGAGAGAGAGGAAGAGAAAAGAGAGAGGATGGTGGCTAGAGAGAAAGAGTATATATCTCTCTCTCACACACACACAGAAAGGAGGGATGACATATGAGTTCGGGTTGCATTAGGTTTCTAAAGGCTTCAAGATTTACAAATTAAAATTTGAAGTAGGATTGGAAGAAACAAGAGTACAGCTGTGTCTGGAATACAATAAAATGGTCTTTGAAAGCAATATATTTGTTTCTTATTTGCATTTGGCACAACCCCCCTCCCCGTTTTCTATATTGGAGGGTAAATGTGGCCTTGTTTTAAGTCATTCGATACATTACCTAACTATTCATGCTCTTTACCCCGATAATGTATTAATAGACTTACAAAGTTGTCAAATATTTGCTAATTAAAGCATAAGCACAATCTTAATTATAGCCCAAATTAATCTTAATTACAGAAGAAGCTAAAATTATCGTATATTTTAGCAATGTTGGGTGACATACTTCCAAACTATGTATTTGTAGTACTCACAGGAAAATTATTACCACTTGTGAAATGGTGACCGTTGTGTTAGATGAAGAGAAGTTTCCCGGAAAAAGAAATATTTTCCCACATAGGAGAAAGTTCAGAAATGGAGATTTTAAAAATGTATTGTGCACTGTCTCATACTACAAAAATAGAAAGAGAAAAAAATAATTTTTTTAGTTATATGCCTAATTGAGGTACAATCCCGATATTAGCCTAACCAACTGAGAAAAACTCTGGAAATCTTCACTCTGGATGGTTGGCAGCAGGGCTAGAACTCCAGTGTCTCCCGATTGCTGATCCGAAGCCCGCGACGTTATCAAGGTGTGTATCATTAGCTCGTATGTGAACAAAATCTTTTATACTGTACATAAAAACGGGCCTAACAAATGTTGGGGCTCCGCAGCCTCGTAATTGGGTTAAAAGGGCTCCGTGCCCCCAAAAAGTTTGCAAACCACTGCACGTAAGGTATTGCAACTTATCCGTTTTCTACCACTATACCATTTATAATAGCATGCCAGTTGTATAACAGTGTAATAATTAAAATTTCTGTGGGGCAGTGGGGGCAGGGACCCCCTTAGGATTTTTATACACAGTGCTTGAGTTTGCACCCTCTGCCTTTTTTAGGAGTTTACAAAACATGCGGTAAAAGGATGTAGTAGTAGTATATGAAATTGATATTTTTATTGATCGAGTATCTTAAATTATACTATTAATTATATTTTATACAGTGGCCGACGATAATAATATGATAAATAATCAATGAATAATATGGTACCACTTTTGTCCATACAGAGTCTACTCTATGCAATGGTCAATAGTATCAATATGTTAAGTACTCAATGATCAACCTGCTATCAAGTTTTCCGAAATTTGATGTATTTAATAGCTTCAATGCCTTACATTTTCATTGTTTTTATAGTTTAATACAGCAATTACATCTGTTTTAATTTTTACTTTATAATTCAGATAAGTGTCCAATTACTTTATGAACACCCTATAGTGACCACTTATGTTATCTCGCTGTAGGACGAATTCGATAACAATTGGAAGAAAATATACGCTAGATATGTCGAAATCGTCGGTCAGGATGACAGAGAGTTAGAGACGAACCCTGTTGCCTTCCTCAGTGCTGTTTCCTAGACCACAAAACCATAGGCTTTCAATAAGCTGTTTGGAGACAAGCTAAATGAGGCAAACCAAGGGACAGATGTGGAGAAAAGTTCCCCACTTCTTTCTTTGAAGTTTAAGGAAGAAAGAGGCCATCTGCTTTCTTCCCCCGTCCCTTCAATCATTAAATTGTGTTATTATTTATCAAGGAGTAGATGAAGCGAAATATCTCGGAGTCACCTGGGGCCCATAACTTGATATTTTAGTCAATTAATCAGTGAATATTGTCACTTTCCCATAGCAAGCACTTCACCTATGACCCTTCTGTTATTAAAAAGTACCTATTTGACCCGACAGAGAAGGGGGAGAAGTTCTAGGACCGTGAGAAGCGGAAGTCTGCCCGCGACGAATGTGGGTGAAATTCTGTCTCCAGCCACACGTGTTAATTCTTTACTAATAGGAAAAGGACTGATGCATTTCTTAGTGTTTACGCACGCTGCAGATATCTTTTAATTTGTCGCAATGTTTGAGAAGCTAGAAGGAAGTGAACACCTTCTCAGTTGTTGTTAGAAGTTGAGGTAAGAAAATGCAGTCTTTCTTGAATATTGATACAAGAGAAAAACTGCGAAGTTTTCTTACTTAAAGTAAATATATTGTTTTATCTATATATACATATTTTGCTATTTCTAGATATATGAATATATGTATTTATACATCAGATATAGCATTTTCAAACTATATTTTATCTCGTGATAAGTTCAAATTTGCATAGAACAATGCAAACCGAACCTTAACAAGGAGAATATATCCTAATATTTTACTTCTGAGGTGTAAGCTAAAGGTAATTGAAGAGTCGACATGTCTATTAAGATGTGACGATTTTACTCATGCAGTAGTCGAAATAGTTTTTTGCCAACAAACAATTTCCCAGGAAAACAACCTGAAACTGTCCAATTGATTCCATTCACATTTTTGCTAGCAGGACGATATTTTAAAAAGGAATAACGCCAACGTAACTTTAATGGGGAAGTAATTTACACGAATATTAAGTATCTTGCTATACTTTGAAAAATAACAAATGAAAATCATATTCAAGTTCACGTTTTCTTGAGTGAAACCTAAGAAATTATTCATAAGAATAATGTATTAAAGACTGTTAGTTGTAATTTCGAACATAACGACATACAATTAGGTCAAGTATTTGTCTTCTTAAACGAAGCATTGTAATATGACTTGACATTGCACAAATATCTAGAAGATGATTTTTGTATTGCTATACAAAACGAACTTGTTTCTTTCGGACCCCAACAAGAGTTCAAGACATGGAGCATATCTTTTATGTTGCCATAGGCAAGACACGCTACTTCTTCATACAAGTTTTTTACTACATGATCTTATCTATCATCCAGCTACATATACAATCATGTCTAACAAATAATACGGGAATTTTTAATTTCGTGGTTACCGGCCACTCAGAGGCTTCTTGCCCGATATCGTATAGAAACCACTCCCCATGATCTTCAAACATTAACTAAATGAAAGACCGACAAAACAAACCTCCTATTGGTTTCACATACTAAATCTTCTCTTAAGAAAATATGTTTACAGGAAGCTCCCCATACAAGTTTTAAGATAAGTCTGGCTGTATCAAACGGTTTCAACTATTTTCTAGTTTCTATTTTTATCTTTTCTGGAAGCAGGCATCTTCATTTAACCATAGATGTTTTATCATTGGTATTAATTATATTTGAGGACTTTTCGTTGCAGCTTAGAAATAATTTTGCCTGAAATTGAACATTCCGAATGTTTTATGATGGGAGAACTTGTAGTGGACATAGTGATAAGATGCAAAGGCGTGATAATGACATTCACAAAATGAAAAGATCACCTAAAATCTAAACAATGTAATGTCTCGTAAAAAGTTTTCTTGAAAAGTCGTCTGCCACCTGTTGCCTTCAGTTTGTGTAGCTCTCTCACCAAATATTTTAGGGCAAACTGTCATGCTGTTACTCTGAAGAAGTCCCTTTTAGCTTCCCGCTCGAATTGTGTAATGTATTCCCATGTCTATTATGATCTTTTGCCTTAGTAACAGGAATTACGACGGGAAACTTAAATTCACTTGTCAGCGGGTATTCATTGACTCCTTAGCCGATATCGTATAGAAATTACTTCCCGTGAAAATTCAGCATTAACTCAAAGGAAAATAAGATGTGCAAACAAAGACGTAGTGCTTTTCATTTAGTAGACCTAACTTCCTGAATGATATCTCATACAAGTTTTTTGCTAGCGTCTTTTGCACTTTCCAGCTGTAAGCAAAGTGACATGGTCTCGTATTTATCTTTGATTTTAAACAAACAACAGATAAGACGGGAAACGTAGTTTAGCCCTTAGCTGGCATTCATTGCTGTGTTTTCTGATAGCGTATACAAGTCATCCCCGCTATATCAAATCCAACAGTGCTTCAGGAAATACTTTTACTGGGGCAATGTAATGTCACAAGTTGAGTTTTGAAATCGTCATTCTAATTCGAAAATCTATATTTGTAGAAAAGTCTAGCAAAAGTTTAAACTTTATGAAACTATTATTTTTGAAACAAGAAAACAAAACTTGTATTCTGACAAGAAAATTTCCAAATGTTGGACATAAACAAAGTTGTATTGCCACAAAAATCCTATCACGTGAAATTAAGAAACAAGAATACAAACTCGTATTCTGAAAAAAGAAAATATGTAAAAATAAAATTGGAAGTACGATGAAAAAATTCTGACCTGCAAACAACAACACTTTGACAAATGCAATTTGACAATACAAACTTCTTAAGTAGCAGGGATCAGTATTCTAGTACGATACGCTTTTCATCTTAAGTTACTTTGTCTCAAATAATTTCGTATACATATGGGAAAATTAGTATCTAGTGCTTCTCGGCAATGCCTCGAATCATCTTCCGTCGATCATCCAAGTCCCAGCTCCCGTGAAGCCAACGAGAACGTTTCACTGTTAGGTTTTGTTACTAACATCTGATCTTGAGCGACGTAACAGCTGCAACTCTGCAACACTGTCAAGGCAACACTGCACACCACTAGTAATATAACAGTGCAATACTTACGAGTTTACAGGTTGCCAACTTAGAATTAATAAATAAAATATACTAATTTGTTACATACGGATGAAAGCTGGAATGACTGTGACATTAAAAATAAAAAATAGTGTTATGTGGAGTATCGGATGGTGTTGCCGAGGACAACTAAACCTACAGCCCCTTAACTGTTGCTGCGTGGAGAAAGCCTTAAATTCATGCGACAAGGTACAAAAGGAGTTGGTAACAGAAGCAATGAGACTGTTTCCTATAATAAACAAAAAAGAATCGTTTCATAAAGTTTAAACTTTTGCTAGACTTTTCTACAAATAAAGATGTTCGAATTAGAATGACGACATGAGATGGGATATGCTCATAAGGGTATGTCTGAACCATAAAGGATGAATACATTAAGGGACGGACAGAGATTTTGACAAACCACCCCCAATGTTGGAGTCACCTTACAAAAACTGGAAAACAGCCTTATCTTTAAAAAATTGTAGGGTTGAAAAGTGATGCTCTGGTAAACTCTATTTAAAATCTGCTACTCGACCAAAAAATCGCTTTATAGACTTCACATGTAGAAATCCTGGCAGAAAACGGCAACGTTGATGTTAAAGGTCAAATTGGTTTCCCAATCCCCATACTTCCAGCTTCTATACAACTGTGGAGATTACATCTTCATGTTGAGGTGTTAATTGCTATAATTTTATGTTACTTTCATACGTCTTAAAGTTATAGTTTTAACTTAGTTGAAAAGAAAGTAAAAATCATGCGGCTCGTCTACATTCCCGAGGTCGTGGGTTCGAATCCCTTTCAGGGCGTGAACGTTTGTGGATTTTAACAGTTATTGTACTCATTTACCCGTGACAGGCCGATGTCATTATCTAGTAAAAAAAGGCAAAATAAAATAAGGTTCCTCATTTATCATCAGCGAAAATAGATGTCTTTCAAAATCTTAAGCTTTTACACGCGATAATAATGCGGTACATCAAACTGCAGACAGACGTTAAATCACTGCGAAAAATAATACTCTCGACCATTATTGACTCTCTGTGTGTGTAAATATTAGATCCATTTTTCACTGAACCTCCCAAAATGAAAATGCAGAAATTTTATAATGCTTTTCACAATTCTTTGCATATCAGTTCAGGAAAACCTATTTTCTCCGTCTGGATGCGTTTCTCACGATCTCCACGTGTCTCTTTTTTAATACGGCAGAGGAAAAGCAATAATGTTTGTAGGAAAAAGACAACAATGTAAAAAAAAAAATAGTCATGCCTTACCTAATGATTAAGAGCATATTAGAGCTTAATAATTGTTCCTACACAACCTAAATGTCGCTTTAAAACATCCTCACAGAACATCGTATTTCTCAAAGGGTCAAAATACGAGTATGTCCTTGAAATGACTGGTTTGCAAATTTCTTTTCCTTGTGAAATCAAGGGGAAATGCGTGCGGTGAGCTAACAATAAGTAACACGTGCAAAGTTGTGCAATTAAAAATTACGCTGCTAAAAGTGCAGGGGAATTTTGCACAATTAAACGGTTGCAGAAACGATTAAATCGTATTTTTCCTAAGCTTGTCACACTGTTATTATGTCTTGGCCTTCAATTATCCAAATTAAACAAGGCAGTGGCGCTTAGGAATTCTGTTGCTTAACTATACACTAAAATAACAAATGTAATGGCATATTAGAAGCAAATTAAGTTCAGCGATGACAGGGGAAACCATAGTATTGTGCGGAAAATAGTACTCATTGGTTAAGGCGTGAGTTACGTCATTGTTTGGACCCAAGCATATATCTGTTCCCTGTAGGAAAATTATTTGTAAAATTGTCTCAACAAAGCCTTGCATATTCTTTGTAAACGGTATTAGAAAAGAAACATTCCTGTCGAGAAATATTAAAATAAAATAATGTAGGTAATTTACAAAATTTAAATACAAATTAAAGCTTAATTTTAAACAAATAATTTTGAAAATCTTTACAATTAATGTAACGGTCGGTTATGACTGACATCTCTTGATCAAGATGAGATAAATGAACTAGAGTCTTTTTCAATGTTTTAATACTCACTGACCGGCAAACTATAGAGGAAAACTTTGAGGGACCGGGTAGATGCCAGTAAGTTGGAAGTTTATTTGACCTTTAAAAAAATGCCAGCTTATCTTAAGATTCTAATTGAAGACCACAGGTAAAGAATGTGCCTTGTCCATCTTCTCGATTGTACAGGAGAACGTTTTGAAAGCCTATAATCAGCATGACGTATAACCTGCACATCAAATAATGATTTGCTTGTAACTGACGGACTATACATATTTTCTTCATGCGTCATAGTTTGTTAGAAAATCCCTTCAAATATAAACTTTAAGATCAATTTTGAACTGTCGAAATATACAAAATAAATCTTAAATAATTAAGTGTATTACCGAGGACCTGCACAATACTTTCGTGGACCGGCTGCTGAAAACCATTGTTCTAGATAAACCAATATAACAGTAGCTAAAATTATATCCTAACTTTCCAATGAACAACATTTGCGTATTTGGACTTGAATGCACCTTTCATAAAAGAAGACAACAATTGCCACTTACAGATACTAATCTCAAACTAAAGAAAAACACTAATTTTTTTGTCAGGGACACACACATACTAGTATGGAGATAAAAAGGTGCACACGCAAACTTCATTGACAAAAACAAGTATTCACTGGCGGATTCTTCCCAAAGCGAACGACGAACTCTTTGTGTCCCTCTAGCATAAATAAATAAGTAAATCAAGGCTATATGTAACGGAAAAATCAAACATGCTAATAAGATTAATGTTGAATACATTTGACAAACCTTTCTATTCACGAATCGCGATCCACATGTTGAGTTGAGTTTCTAAATGGACGCTACAATCTAAGCAACAAGTAAATCCATTTTTACTATTTTACAGCCAAGTATACCAATTTCACGCCGAAGAATTGTAAATGATAATACATTCAAAACAGCGGAAGAAAAATTAAACCTTGAGGAGCCAGGAACAACTACGAGGTCTTCTACTCCAAAGAACTTTGTTAATTGCAGTTCATATCGCAATAAAA
>JAGDQP010052266.1:0-13827 GCA_022664845.1 Lepisma saccharinum | reverse complement strand
ATCTGCACGACCAATTTCAGACTGTCGAGAACGTGCAACAGGCCGTAATCATCTGACTGGAGTATCTTGACACCAAATTCTTTCCAACGGAATGGACCCATTGATTACCTGGTGAAGTAGGCGCTTTGAGAAATTTGGTGATTATGTGGAAACATAGTATTCGTAACCATGTATATCTTACTGTAGTTCACAATTTCCACTCAAAGATATGTTAGGAAATTAACATATTACCTTATTTACTGAACCTGCGTTACATATAACAAACATATTCATCTTTTGCGTCACGAGTGTAATTCGTGTTGCTCATAAAGTATAAACTATTAACTTTACTTTTTAAAGTCATTTTCATAGTTCTGTTCCGTAGCATCTCATTGTCGGTATATATTGACATGGTACATAAATTCTGTTGATCAAGAAGGAGGTGTAATACCGTCTGTGAACTATTTGTTGCTGTTGCTATTCTGTACACACTCCATAACATGGTCCTTTGTCAACATGCCAAGTCGAAATATTGATATTAGTGCTTTTTGTTGTTGTTGCTGCTGATGATATTGCAGGTTATTGAACATATGGGTCAAGTCGAGAAGAACGAAAATTTCCGGCACATGTTCAAGTTTGATCGAAGTGTGCCAGCCTCGAAAGTCGCCAACACGTATGTGGAGTGCATGGTAACAACGCCATCGCTGAGAGGACTGCCTCAAGGTGGTATGAGCGTTTCAAGTATGGAACGTTTAACATGAACGATCCCCCACAGTATGAACGGAAGTTCGATTTTGATTAGGACCGCTTGAATGAGTTAATTCCTGAGGTTTCACACCAAAAGACAGAAAATGTAGCGTCACAGAAGAACTGTGACCATACAACTATCGGTAGATACTTACACTCCGTTGGGAAGGCGCAGAAACTTGGTGCGTGGGTTCTCCACATTCTCATCGACAACAACAAAGACCAACCTGTAACCATCTGTGCCTCCTTGCTCGTCACCGGTCTATCACCAACATCAACTCTTTTTGTCCATAATCGCCACGGGATATTGTACATCAACATCATACACAAAAACAATAGATCAAGTAAAACAGAAATGAAACACAAAGTGTGAAAAGTGAGCTGCATCTACGGAAGACATTACTGTCCATTTGTAGGGTTCTAAAAGAAATATTTCACCTTTCATTGCTCCCTAGGAATATGAAAATAAAAGCTGCTCTGTATTGCAAACACTGGCGCCGACTTCAGGTAGGTATTGCGGAGAATCGCCCAGCAAGTCGTCATTCGTGATGCTCCGGATGGAGCCAGACTTCATAGTGCAAACATAATATTTCTTGAGGAGCTGAAAATGGAGGCCACACCATAACTGTATACTCCTAAGATCTCGCACCTTTATATTATCACTGTTCCGTTAACCGTTAAACGCATTGCGTGGACGATCGTTCAACGATGCGGCACTGAACTCTTGGGTTGATGATTTCTTCGCCCAGAAATCGGTGGATTTTTAAAACAAAGAGTTCACAGGGCTCCCTGAACGATGGCAGTTATGCAGAATGGTGGATATTATTGATCAGTGTTCTAGAATTAGTGGCTTCCTTGATTAGTTGTTAGTTCTAGAATTGACCGGTTAGAACACCCACAGAATTTCTGCAGGTACACAATATTTAAAATAAAACACTGAACTGCTGATCAAGACTATACTATTCGTAAAAAATAAATTACCCGTAACGTTTCGACCTTCTATCAAAGATCCTCATCAGACATACACTGCCTAGAAGGTCGAAAGGACGATTGTGTCTGATAAGGATCTTTGCTAGAAGGTCGAAACGTTACGGGTAATTTATTTTTTACGAATAATAGCCTTGTTAAGCAGTTCAGTGTTTTATTTTGATCTTAATTGCAAGACTTGCAACTATGTTTTGTTGTCAGACACAATATTTGTAAGTATTTTTTTTATTAGGAAGCAACAGAGAATCGTAAAAAAAACATTAAAATCATGAACCAATTACGACTGAATACACAATAATAGAAAAGATTAAGTGAGAGGATCCCAGTTCAAATTGAGACCATCTCTCAGAACAGCAGGTGAATGCAGAGGTAGTACTTTAAAATATTGCTAAACAATTTATGTTCTCATTTTATCTCTTACTCATTGACTAAATTTAATATGTAATACATTACTACGAATTAAACATTTTAATATTGTCTGCATTATGTTTCAAAACCGATAGAAGTGCATGCCTACTACTTCACCTTTTGTGGGTTTCACCAACCATTCGCCAAGAATTTAATGAATAGTTAACAGACTTCAAGATATTTAAAATAACTTCTTAACGATTCGTTAAATTCTTAACGAATGGTTGTTGAAATCCACCACTTGATCGTAAACAATAAATTAAAAATGTCGATTAACGAATATCATACTTCCTTTGTTTCCATCGCAGTTTGTGTGGACAGACATCAGATGGCAGGACGCTAGTGATACGAGAAAAGGCGGTACAATTCGTCAACATGGCACTTTCCTATGTACATCTCTCTGTTATCTATGGGCATATGTTTTCTTTTTTTGCAAAAGAAGTGATTTCCTTAAACGGGAAATGTTGAATTTATTCGGTGTAATAACTATTCTTGCTGTCCTGCTTCACCATACAGCTGGACAGAATAATTGGCAAGTAAAGACTGCTAGAAATGACAAAGCTGGAATATCTTGTGACAAATTTAGAATCAGCACCAAAGAAAATAACGAAATAGAATACATAAGTGAATCACAAATAAAGGAGAACATTTGTAATGATGTTACCAGACATCAAATCGAACATAATTGCGTGGATGAAAATGAGAAACAGAGCATGATTTCAAAGAATTCTTTATTTGAGAAATGTATGCTCAGTATTACAGAAACCTTTCTCACAAGGAGGAGGAATGGCACTGAAGAATCACTACTGGCTGAGAGTGTAGATGCAGCTGGCGGAAATGAATGTTATAATTATGCAAATGGGCTTATCTGTGGAAGAGAATCCATTGATTTCTATCAAATGCTGATACTTATAGCAAAGAAGAATCCCGTTGCAGGCTTAGTTAATAAAGGTATTCCCAGTACTAAGGGGAAAGAAAGATATTTAAGAGATGACCCTAATATGCAGGAGATACTTGATCTTTTAGGAGAAGACGCTACAACGAAACTATGATATATAATAAATCCAAGTCCTCTTATCATTCTCTCGGGTGTTATCTTCGATTTTGTAATTATCAAATTATAATATATCTTGGATAGTTCAGTCTATTATCTGTCTTTTTGACCTGGAATATATAGCTTTTCAGTTGTACTAATTGAACCTTGTTATGTTGCATAATCTATTACAGTTTAATATTTGTTGTGTTGAGCTACCACGCGACAGTTTCACAATTACGTGAAATTACAGTGAGAAATATGATGCTTATCAGAATAATGGAAACACCTGTAGTTGGCAACACGTCAGATGTATGGGTTGGCAGTGGTGTCGTGGCGACCGCAGCGCCAGACTGCTGGTGGTGGTGTGTTAGGTCGGTCTCCATACTACTCAGGCGTCGTGGAACAGAAGTGTGCAGTGACTGCAGCAGACGGAGGTAGTGTAAAATGGGAGACCTCTCAGAATTTCAAAGAGGGCAAATTGTTGGTGCGTGGTTATGTGGAGTGAGTGTGACGGCAGTGGCTAGTGTGTTAGGTGTGTCGCCAGGGACAGTGTCGAAGGTGATGACGGCCTACACAACACACGGGAAAACCACATCGGGGAAGCGGAACAGTGGGCGGAAGTGACAGGGCACGCCGGGTATTAAAGCGCATTGTCACGCGGAACCGTCGTGCCACTGCGGCGCAAGTGACGGAGGAACTCAATCAGCACCTCCCCCAACCTGTTTCGACAATCACAGTCCGCCGCGAATTACATGACATGAACTTACGGGGTCGTGTTGCACGGGCCAAACCTCTCATCAGGGACCAGAACGCTTTAGCACGCCGCAAATGGTGCCGCGACCATGCAACTTGGACCGTTTACGACTGGAAACGTGTGGTATGGTCGGATGAGTCACCATTCACCCTATTCCAAACCACGGGCCGTGTTTATGTGTGGAGAACGCCCAAAGAAGCGTATGATCTTCAGTGTCTCCGCCCAACTGTGAAACATGGCGGCGGCACGGTGATGCTGTGGGCCGCAATATCATGGTTTTCATTGGGTCCTGTGGTCACACTTCGCGGACGCATCACTGCCAACGATTATGTCGCAATTTTAGGAGACCACTTGCATCCTATGGTCCGGATGTTGTTCCAGGACAATGACGCCATATTCCAGGATGATAATGCACCCATTCACACAGCTGGAGTTGTTGCTGCGTGGTTTGAGGAACATCGGGATGAAGTTCAACACCTCCCCTGGCCCGCCCAATCCCCAGATCTCAACATAATTGAACATCTGTGGTCCATCTTGGAAACACGACTCCGGCGACGATTTCCACCTCCATCCTCTCTCACAGAACTGGCCGATGCCCTGCACGAGGAATGGTGTAATATTCCACTTGCTACCATTCACGACCTCTATGCCTCCATCCCACGTCGCATCAAGGCTGTTTTGAAGGCGAAAGGTGGCCCGACACCATATTAATCTGGTAAGTTGCACTTTCGTTCAGGTGTTTCCATTATTCTGATAAGTATCTGTATATTTATTTACATTTGTTTATCGATTTTTCGAGATTTTGTTTTGCATAATAAACTGCAGAAAATGTCCGTCACACGAACAGGCAAGCGCAATTGACGTGTTACAGATTGCTTATATGCTGTATTGTTCCTTTGATTCTACACAGCGTGTACTGTTTAAATCTATAATATTATTTTCTTCTTGAATTAGTTGCATTTTTCTTTACGATATTTCATGATGCATCATATTGAAACATTCTATAATAGGAACACTTTAGTTCATTTGAAGGAATTTCGTTATTTCGATTCCACTATTTAGAATCGTTCAGTCAGGTAAATGTATTTCTTTCCTTTATAACAATTTAAATATAAAAAAATAGAATCGTACCAAGTCTAACATCGTAAATTCAAAATTAACAGCAATGTTATTCGCAATAGTTAAACGTATTTTTTGCATTACAAGCTTGAAGGTATAACATACGCATTTTAGTGGATTATTTTTAATTTATATGTGTTTCAAAATGATAAGTAATGTTGGTGATATTGCTTATAAATATCAGAAAATTGTATATCAAATAAGAAATCCGAAATTGGAAGAGTTGATGGACGTTTGTACAATACCTTGTGTACTTAGTCGAGGTCTCTACAAATTAAGTGAAAATGAGGATCTTGTTCAGAACTACGGTGTAAACGTTGGTATTATATAAGGAACAAATGTGGTACACCAATGGCATAATATCTTTACCAACGAGTACCGACAATTCATAAAACAGAGCAGGTAATCAATGAAAGATGTCGAAGTTTGAAAACTATTGATGATGAATCTTGGTTATTCTAACAGTTAATCGTACGGGTTTATTATAATTTAGCGCGTACACGATTCATTTGATTCGATACTTTTGTTGCTATTAAAATCAAGGGAGAATTATTCGTTCAATTAATATTTTTATGAAACAGATAAGCAACAAGAGTTAAATCGTATAAATATTAGAACAAAAATGAGATAAGATTTAAACTAAAATTATTCATAAATATATATGACAATTTAATTCGTTTAGTTAAAAACCCAACAAGTTCATTATTTGATGATTATTTTAATGAATTTATTAGACAAAACAGCTTAAACAGTATGGTTTTTGTAGTGTAGTTTGTGACAGTAATTTTGAAACTGTTTAATATGGTTGGGTAATTTATGCAAAATGATGAATTAAAGTGATGTCGTTACCAAATTTAATCATAAGGTTCTAGTTAAGATTTCTCATATAAGCCAATGGGAATATAAAGGTTCACATAGTATTCCAACTCTGTGTTTTTTTTATGTTATCAACAAATGAAAATATACCCGTAATTCTTTTATTTTTCTTCGACAGTAGACAAATGAAAAGTTTATTTCCTGTCGAAAAACAGAAATGGTATTTACGGGTATGTAGGAAAACTACTCTTTCTCTCAACAAAACGGTTTTCCAGTGTAACATTTGGTATCGTGGAAAAGATTTATTCGTTAAAATTGGCAGTTATCCTAATATCTATGAGATACTAAGGTATTTCACACAGTGGATTAAAGTGGCTGACTATCGGTGATATCTATCAAAAGTAGTCTACTGAATTTAATGATTTTAATGTAATACTTACTAATTTCCTATAGTATTTGATTTTCCAATACTGACATTCGTTGTTTTTTCATGATTATAAAACTTAATTAATACTATACTCACTTCATAAAATATTAAATAGTTTTAACCACTTACCGTCTTTACTGAGATAATATCAAATATAATCTTTTAAATTTTGTTTAAATTACTGTTGCGTTACTTTTACGTTAGGTTCGTTTAGTTTGTCTTAAATATCTTGTGCATCATTTAAATTACATATAAAATGCTATTATTCGGTTAACAACTTCACTTTCAGGAAAAGTTGTTTTCAACAGTTCGGATTCACTTCTCCAAATACAGGTGATTTGAATCTGTTACATCACAGATTCCATTCACCACTACTTGGATCAGTGAATCGGAAATATGAACCGTATACGTTTTAAATTATTTTATTCTAATCGTAGTGGTGTTCATTTCTTAACCCTACAATTGTCGCTTATGCAAATAATATTGCAAGTTTTTGGAGAAGCGTGAAGACGTCACTCAAGTTTTGTCAGGCACCCTTTGTAAATTATTTTGTTACTTCAAGTGAGTTAAAATTACAATGGATATAAAGTATTTTCAAGGGAGTAACTGGAATCATCATCCAGCTACAGTGAATAGATTAAAAATGAATCAAATCATTGGAACTGGATAATGATCCTCACGAACCGAAGTGATTATAATGGGGAAGCTCTATTCCAAATAATGAGAGTTAGTTTACGACCTTTTATTAACTCAGAAATCTCTGTTTCGTCATTTCAAATATTACAAGGAGCAGCTACATTATAAAATGTCGTAAATCTTATACTTTGGTATAATTTTGCTTCGAAAATTTTGTTAGAATTAATAAAATACACATTGTTTTTTCTGTGGTATGCGACTGAATACATGAACTAACTAATTTAACTTACAAAAATGTAGTTTAAACTGTATTAAGAAACCTGTGACTAAATTCATTCGTAAAATTGAAGATAATTTGATGTAGAAAACGGTCTGTCCACAAACTAAAATAATATCTGCATTTCGTTGCCTAAGGATTATATTCTACGTCTAGTGCAATTTAATAGCAGACGACAATATAGTTCTCATGCGTTGGTATAGTATAGATGAATAACTATGTTAACATTGATATTAGGGAAAATATCTTAGGATCAGTCTTATTGTAAATTATTTTTATTGTAGAAATGTACATGCGTTTTTATTTAATGTTGAAATTGCGTCTGTAAGTAAGAATGACTTATATAGACGAATGCGAAATTAAGATAGAACTGCTTGTACGAATACTTAGGTCTAAATCTTATTGGTAAATTATGTCAAACACTGACAAGAGTCACCGTGCAATTTGTACAGGAGAGCCAAAGTTGCGTAAAAGTCTTAAAAATGAATTCAAATAAAATTCAAATTGAATGAGGGAAAGTCTTCTCTAACACTTCCTATAGACTTGACATAAATAGTTTATGGTACGAAAAGTTCTGATTCACCTTTTAACGAAAATATATACATTTTCTTTACATATCAGAACTTATTTAACGTCTTTAGGTAAGTTTGTCTCAGAACACTTCAGGAATATGTTGATAGTGTCACGCCTAGCATTTAACAATGATCTGTTGAATGTATTTCACATCTGTTTTCTGAACGCGAATAGTCAAACAAGATACCGACATGGTATCTACAACGCGTCGCTACAATAACATCTCAAATTGCAAAGATCCGCTGTTACTCCGGCTCCGGGTTTTATCTTAAAAATGCGCTCTATAAATTCGAATCATATTCAAATTGTGATATATATGAAAATAATATCTTTAACATAAAACGCTTGAGAAGGAGTAGCTTTAAAATTACATTTTTCAATTAAACCCTGATTTTTATTTAAGTCCCAAGGAACTACCCCTCATAATCTATTTCTCGTACGTTATGCATCTCCACTACATGAGTTGACGAAAGAAAATATGTCCTTGAACAAATGATTGAATGATACCAAACTCCAGTTAAATAAAATTTTACAATATAAAAGAAGATTCTTTTAAGTATATGGTGCTCCAGAAATACAAACGAAAACATGTGAAAAATATAGCCGAATCTTTAAACAACAAACTACAAAATAACAAAATACAATAGATAGAAAGTTTTAAGTGAAACTATTTTATAAACACACTGAAATATAAAATATAATTTTCTTACATATGACTTAAAATAAAATTGTGGAGCGCCCATACATTAATAAATATATTTTTTTCTCACTCTAAAATCAATTATAAATAGGATATTTGAATAGTTTACAGGCACGATTGAAGTATTCAGGAATATGGCATTGGAATAATATTGCGTAGAACATTCGATCAATTGGTTGCTAACAATTCAACTCTCATATTGATTGCTTAATCTTATGATCATGGAATCATGCATTATGGTGACAAGTTCAAAGGCATTGTGTCACATTTATTCAATACAAACATTATAATTGTACTATTTACAATAAATTTGAAATTAAAAAATATTATTTGTTTAATTAATTCATTAATTTATCCCTGTATGTTATGGAAAGTGACATGTACTTTTTTTCAATTTTTCAGTGCGCTTATACAATCGTTTTATTAAAAACACTTTTATATATTTATTGTTTTACAATTTAGTGTTTGCGTTTTGAGACAATAGGTACAGCCAGCAAGTGACTTGGGTGGGAAATGAAGAGTAATTTTCCAAGAATATTGTTGCTTCAACAGATGTACGTACGCCTACAAAGAATTAAATTCATTGAAGTAGTGAAAGAGGAATCAACTTGAAGGAGATGAATTTTCGTATTTCCTTTGGGTGTAGGTTGAGTGGGGATAAGTCAGCTTTCAAAAATTTTTAATGTTGTAGCACATACCTATTCGCTACTTTAGAGTTAGTTCGTCATTCGTTATTCATTTGTTTAATCTCTTTCTTTTCCTTTTCTTCCTTTTATCGTTATTTTATTTATCTTCCTTTTGTCGGTGGAGGTTTTCGTTTCGTTGGGTCTATTTTCACCTCTTGTCGAGCAAATGTAATAAAATCCCTGATTTGATAATATACTCTGATCTCTGTGATTGGTCTATGTAATGATTATTAATATCATACTTGTCTTATTTTTATTGGTTTGTTTTCCCTCCAATATTTTCTCTGTTGTATTCACTTCATATATGTTTAGTATTAGCTAGTTTTTTGAGTTGATATATTTATCTATTTCTACATTTTTTTTTAACTTATACTTTACACATAGTCAGAAGGTTTAATAAGGAGAGAAATTCCTCTCTTTAAGTTATGATTTGGCCCGCAGATGCGATGCGATGCGAAGCGATCTTCAAATATTTTTGTATCATCATGGAAGACGGATTGAAGTGGTAATTTAGCAATAAAAATATGTAATAGTTTTAAAAAAAACTACTCTACAGACAGCAAAGTAACGTGCACCAAAACAGGTGGTATCTACCATTTCTGCATGTTCATCTCTGGGGTGAGAAGCTCAAGGATGCACACAAAATTCTTGAAGACGTAGTGTGTATATGCGTGTATATGTTTACTCTCAGATTTGCATATTAGAAGCTTGAAACTGCTACTTAGCGAATGAGTGTGTGGGCGATTGAATGACCTATCCGACTATTCTATTGTAGGGTTCCTTTGAGGCTCCTGGCCCAAATGAATCATCCTTTCGGGGTTTGGTTCCATCCATTAGAACCTGTGCCTTCATTGTAAGTACCGTGTAACCTATTCTTGGCGATTGCTTTAAATTTGAATTTCCGCAAAATTGACCCAGTGAAGGCATTCAAACCGACCACCGGAAGGGTGGTAGTGTCACTGTCCATCGACGGCGACTCATTGTAGTTTTCTTAGAACGACGACGGCCCCACCTTCGCCGACCTAATGCTGACGTCGCCTGTCTTGCTGCGAAATTGAATTGATGTTCAATAATAGTTTAGGTGCCTATTACCCTTACCCCGTTTTACACTATTAAATTATTTGTGTTTGCTTATTAATGCCACCACAATTTCTATTACTTCGATTGTGATCAACATTTGCCATTGGTAGAGAACGAAAGCTAAACGTTCCGACGCAGCTGAGAAAAAAGTAAAACGTTCTGACTGTTCCTGGATTTAAACTGATATGCATGGGGATAAATGAATAAAGAGAATAGATAGTAATAGCGTGCCTTAAACATTTTGGTCACGAGGGCTCCGCTAGACAGCTTTCAATTCACGGGAATTCTTGCACTACTGCGACTATTGGAAGTTTGTTCATATTTTCTCTTTCCGCATTCCACAGAAATGTTACACACCACATACTTTTTCCGCGATATTATTCCATACCTTCAGTTTGATCCGGGGTATATGCCAGACGCCAATATAAGGTAGCACCCCCTCCAAATCGTCGAGTACACAACCCAACTTAAAAACTTTTGCTGTTAAAAATCGAAATAAACCTTGCAAAAATAACTTTAGGTTGACACCAATGAAGCTGAAAAGTCTGGCGGGATCCTTGGTTCAGTCTCTTTGTTCCAGTGGCGGCTCGTGGTGAAAATCCTAAGTGAAGTGCATCCAAATAACAAATTTACCCATTCTCTATTCATCCCGAATTTCCTGGACTGACTGGTTTACCCGTAATGCCGCTTACCATATTAAATGTTGATGAATATTTGTAGAGAAATTAACTGATAAAAGTTGGGACCCACTATAAATATGTAAATATAGTTGAAGATATGACAAATTTCGCCAACGACTGAGCGTGGGAACAACAAACATGCTCATGTTAAGTATACGCCCAAGAAAAATGAAGTACTTTGCTAAATTTCATTCACAAGAAGTCATTCGGCAGTGGAAAAGCTAATGATTTTGTAGAAGAATTTTCCACTTGTAGAACAGAGAATAAAGTACTAGACTGGCATAGTGTAGTTATTCAGTATATTTATTGTTTATTTGTATAAAGCTCATTAACTTAGAAGAGAGTACTAAATAACTTCCTAATTAAAATGTCCAAATCGAACATTCCACCCTTTAAGTGTGAAGCAGGAAGAACGGAATAAACCAAAACACCAGTTGCATGAACTATCGCAGCGTAGGGATTTAAACTGAGACTTTGTCCTCCTTTTCAGAATACTATACTCATCGACGTAGCGTTGTATTATTAATTTGTGGTTTGATACGCACATTTCCAATGCCAACATTAGACGGATTCAAATGAATGTGCAGTGCATTAGTGATGGGGAACGAACAGCCATAACTCAGTTGATAGAGCGTCGGTTTAGCAATCGAAAGGTCTTGGGATTGTTCCCAGCGACCGCCACACTATGGTGCCAAATACCGAAAACGTGGCGAAAAGTCCCCCCAAAAAAGTTGTAAGTAGGGAAGTTTTAAGTCCCTCAATAGTTAGGTTGGTACCTGCCGCTTTCAAAATGAGCGTTTACAACGGTCAGGATAAGCAGCTGACTACTTTAAGCTGCTGTAACCTCTCGTGAATGGCGAGTCGCATATCGCCACATTGAAACGCTATCGGTATTTTATATCCGACCGCGCAGAGTATTTTTTACTGTTTACTAGTTTGGCATACATTCAAATGGAAAAAAACTGTTGAAAGTAAGTATATTAATTGTTATTGTATAACTTAAACAATTAAAATACGCTTGTAAATTGTTGATTTTCAAATGTCGTGATGCAAAAGTCGAAAGTCCCACGATGTCCCACGATCAAATAACTTGTTCTTATGACCAAAATCATTGTTTAACATAATACTACAAAGCCTGAAGCCCGTTCGTGCCCGTTTTGTATTGTTCATTTTTTATGCAATAACGTTTTCTTTTTGGAGCCATTAAACATTTCCCTGGTTTTAGTTCTTCAAATAATTGTTTGTATTGTTAGTTTTGTTGATTTCTTACATCTGCCTCATAATTTGCCAAAAAATAACATTAAATAAAGAATCTGTGACCTCAACAATATTATAGATGCCGATTTCCATTGATATATTAATATTTTCTATATTTAAGTCCTCCATATTGGATCCGCCATTTTGTTTTTTGAAATAATAATGTCAAATTTGAACTCAGCGATCCCAAACCCATTATTATATGTAAGTTTTCAAAGAAAACCGATTTGCATTTATTGAACACATTTTTCAATTTCATATCCGCCATTTTGTTTTTTGAAAAAATAATGTCAAATTTCAATTCAGCGATCCCATAAGCATTATTATATGTACGTTTTCCAAAAAAAACGATTTGCATTTATTGAACACATTTTTCAATTTCATATCCGCCATATTGGATCCGCCATTTTGTTTTTGACAAAATAATGTCAAATTTCAATTCAGCGATCCCATAACCATTATTATATGTACGTTTTCAAGAAAAAAACGATTTGCATTTATTGAACACATTTTTCAATTTCATATCCGCCATATTGGGTCCGCCATTTTGTTTTTTGACAAAACTAATGTCAAATTTGAATTCAGCAACATCAAAAACACTATTGTAGTGAAGTTTCTGAAAAATAAATCATATTTTCGACTTTTCGCCACGTTTTTGGCACTTGGCACCACTGTGCGCCATCCTGATTGGTGTTTTTCGTAAGCCACACTAAGCAAATGCCGGGATGGTAGTCTACTTCCAAACTTGGGATGGTAGCTACTGAACGAAAGTTGCCTAAATGTCATGCAAAGACAAAATCAATGATGAAAATGATATCCCGTGGAAATGCAAAAGGAAAGAATAACTAGGCATATATTCTAGGTCTTGTAAATGGGGAAAAGTGATAGCTTTCTCAACCCAAAAATTATTTCCATAAAGACACAACCAGCATTGAAGGGCCTTTATATATGCTGAGTGCTAAAAGTTTAATATTACTATTAGAGGAAGGCAATGGATAGAGAAAAAAAATACGAATGAAATTAGATGATGGCCTGTTTAAAATATTCTTCGTGACATTTTCAGTTCTCAGGCTCCTCTAAATTCAACTTATTTTCTGCTTCAAAATTTATTATTCGAACAATACATACACAGTGATTTTTCAGATGCAGTGCACAATTTTAGAGTAGTGTTTGAAGTTTAGTTTAATTTACATTTAAATTACTGGCATCTAAGGTCTAAGCTCGTCATACGTCTGAAGAATGGCGTCCCTTGGCGAACATTTTATTACACCTGAAACGAGAGCGAGCTGGTGTTCCTTAGTTGCCATTCCATTGGGAAACACCTGCTTTCGATCCCACCAATAGGCCATCTTGGCTGATGTTTTTCCAGTTTTCGCGCTCTCGCATCAGCTTGATGCTGGGACAGTTCCTTCCTTCCTTCCTTCTACTTTCCCCATCCTGGCCTAATGTAAACAAAACATGACTAAAGACTATAAATAAAATTCAATTCAAATACACTCGTAACGAGATTGATACTGACTTTCAGGTGATGGTTTTGAAATCTTTAAACGAATAAAAAATTCCGTGCCTCTAGAATATTTATTCTTGCTAATAAACGTTCAAGGCAATTAGAGCGTGACCTGTTCAATTAAATTAATTGGATTTTTTCTTAAGATACAGAGACTA
>JAGDQP010052265.1:0-13827 GCA_022664845.1 Lepisma saccharinum | reverse complement strand
TTAAATCAATAGTCAATAAATTTTCATACATCATTGTTAACATTATATATAATACAGAATTAGTTTCAATTAAAGCTCTACCCTTTGCTAGTTTCCCTTAAGTCTCCCTAATTTATTTCCAAGCTTTCTTTAGCGGGAGACGTTATAGTTCCTATGTCTGGCGCTCTGAGGTGCTGTCAGCCTCCTATCTAACTGAGTACCGGAATGTCCTTGGTACTCCTGGGCACCTTGGGAAAGTAAAGACGGTCGAGCGTGGGACTGACCACCACACCTCATTAGTACCGTAGGTCAAGAAAATGTGGAGCGCTACCTCGGCATCCCTCATGCGCCGTTCACGGCGCGCCCGTATCGCACAGGGAACAGCTTTACCTTTTTGTTGTGTTTCCAATATACGTTAGCTGCATATTTTACCTAGATAGCTAATAACATTATTTTTGTTTATGTGTGTGCAATTTGTAAAATGTTTGAGCCATGTGTTCGATGTGGTTTTTCATTAATGGAATGTCGAGCTTTGCTTGTAGAGGCTCTAGCCTTTATATTGCGCGAACATTTTATTAATAGTTTGACTATTTTGTTCTGAAAAGTTTGGAGTTTCCTTGTGTGTATAGCAGTGGCGTATCATTCCTTCCCATTTCGTCAATAATGAGCTCGTGATTTTTACTGAAAATTTTTAAATAAAAATAATTCTGTTGCAGTTTGTGAACAGTTTGGTAATCTCAAGACAATGTTGCCGGAAGAGGAGGAAAGTATGGACAAATAGTGTGACCTTTAAAGAAAACTTCGAATCTTGAAAGTTATTTTTCCATTTTCTGTTCCTAGTACGGTACTGTGCGTTTTAGCTGATTGGGTTGCAGTAGACAAGAGCGGTCTGCTCCCTCAGTCAGTGAAGAGACTCATTTATAAACAAAGAATTTATTTTTAATTCTTTGTTTGGAAATATTAGGAAAGTTATCAAAACTAACGTTAGGTGACTCAGCTGTTTTCAAACATCTGCTCTCTTGTAACGAAAAAAGAGAGAACTTCTTGCAATTTGTATTCATGCAACGACAGATTTTTTTAAAAATATAACAGAGAGCTTACTTAACATCTTTTTAAAAATCAGAAAATGTAAATTATTTAAAAAGTACACTATCGGGGATGTAATCGTAGTAAAATAAATCACAAAATTCTCGTGTACCAAGTTTCATAAATGCTTGCTAGGGGGCTTATAGCAAAATTGACATCCTCAGAAGTATGGAGATCCATGTTTGATTAGATTATTTGTAAGTACCACGTTTAGTCTTTCACATATACAGGACCCGCCGGAAACATATACACACACTTTAGAACATGATATGCTCCGAAATCGCATTGGCTACAGGTTGAACGTGTAGTACGATGGTCCAGCAGCAGATAGCGTTGCTGTTGTGACGTAATGCTTTGCAATGAGATTCAAATGTTGTAGATAACGCATCAATGACAAACACGACTGTCATTCAAACAACGAATTTTTTTTTTTATTTCTGTGAAATGCAACGACGATGGAGGAAGAAATACGGAACTGAACCACCAAAACGCCTAACCATTTTTCGCCTTCGCGATAAGTTTGAAAGGGATGGAATAGTGAATGAGGTGCTACAGGGAAGGTCAGGCCGGCCGGTCTTCTGTTCAGGTGTTAAGTGCATTCACGGAAATCAACACAGCAATATGCACGTGAAACAGGAGCGAGTAGCTCACATGTGGAACATGGCGCTCTGCCACACTTTCATCGAGATATCTGGATAACACATCAGGTCATTGGATAGAACGAAGAGGCGCGATTGATTCCCCCCCCCCCCCCAGGTTCACCTGATTTAACCCCACTTGACTTAGTTGTGGAGGACCCTCAAGAACATAATGCACAGTAGGAAGTCAGACTTACTAGCGGAACTGTACTACGAAATTGAAATGGCTCGTGCAGAAATCCAAGTGGCTACTCTTGAAAATGTCATCGTGCTCAATTGTTTGTAGGCTGGTGGTTCGCAGTTTGAGCACTTATTGTAATTGTATCAAGAAACTGTGTATGTCTCTTTACTTTTCACTCTAAGACTGTTTTCATATTCCAAATCTATTCTCTGTTAAAGTGTGTATACATTTTTTGGTGGACCCGGTATATATTTTTGTCACCATTAAATTGTTCATCTGGTAACCCTAAGTTCAACTCATAAATAAGGTTTAGCAGTTATTGGTTTAAGAATTTTTTGTACTTATGGCTTTTAGGCACAAGTGACGTGCGTGTAGCTTTCTTAGAACACATCAATTCATGCCCGATCATACTTTGTTTTTAATTTGTAGTAACCTTTTTCGGATCCATTTATGTCTATTGGGAATAACTCAATAACTTCAACGGCGAATGTTATCCATGAGTTGTACAAAATCAAGTTATTTGTAGGCCATATCAATAAAAATGTCTTAGTGTAACTTGTTCTATAGAACATTATTTTCAGAGTAAAAATTTAGAACTAAAGGTTCAAGTTGAAAGACTAGCCACCTGTTTCAAACACGTGTTATTACGTAAGAAATACCTGAAATGGCAAACTAAAGGTTTAAAAAGTATATCAGAAAAGTACAAAACTCATACTTAATACTTATTTCTTCAGTCATCTTTTTAATGCAATTCCCTGACCTTTCCGAGATGTTCGATTGGGTGATTCTCTCGCTACAGGTCCCAGACTATTGCCTATAAAAATGTGTCTGTTTTTAGATAATGGCGTGAACACATATTGTCAATGATCCAAAGCAGCATGACGCCCTCCGGGATGTAATGGTATCATCCATTGACTTGCATTTGTTTTATTCCGCGTCATCATCTTGAGTCGAATGAGTAACAATGTACATTGCCAACCAGATCTCCCGATCTAACACCTGCCGACTTGTTTTACTGGTGCCTATTAAAGGTCAGTGTGTACAAAAATACCCCTTCCCCCAACAATCGAACAACTAAAGACGCTTTACGCCAAGAGATTCAAGTCGTTAACGTAGACATTTTGAGAAAAGTATTCCATAATAATTTGGAGAAACATTCAAGTGCGTGGAAAGCCATTTTCAACATCGATTGTGAGCAGATCCTGATTTCCATCGTTGAAGGTAAGCGTATTTAAGTTTTCAATCCATTATCTCAATAGCATATTGCTTTTGTAGACAATTGTTTGGGGACTCTCGCGAGAGAATCACCCTGTATAACACACTGATTTTCCTGACTTCTCCAATTTGAGCTGAATGGAAATGTCCGTTTTCGATTTGCCGTACCATCGATAGTTGTTCGCCGAAATAGTAACCTTTCTTAAAATAATTTACCAAGAGTCTTTATATAAACAACTCGACCAAAAGGCTCGGTTTAATTCTGAAGTAATCAAAAACATTTGGGAACCTCTTCACAATCCACTTATTTAAGTAATTGTTTGAGTTTATAACTAAGGTTTTTGGGGGAGAAAACAAAAACTAATCATTCTTTTACAAATGCTAGCTCCACTTTGTTTCATATCAACACAGAAAAGCACACACAGTATATTTACATAACAGATACAAAAATAACAACTTTCGTGTAATAAATATACAATGAACTGTCCTTAAACTTAAAATGCAATGAAATTGACTAGTGTTTTTTCTTTTCTCTTGAATGTCATAAACAATTGTTTTTAATGACCATTAGTTATTGCTACGTTTTATACTGGATACATTCTAAGTACATGTAAATGTCTTCAATTTCGTACTTTACAACTGGAAATTACAATCCACACGCGATAAATACACATTAACGAACTGATGCACAAACCGGCATAAATAACAGGTTTTAAATAAATTAAAGCCCAAACTATGCATGTTAGTTTCTGTAAAACTATCAAATTTCGCGTTAAATTTTCACACCTACCGTTAGTCTAAAGAAAAAAGCAATGGCTTACTTTGAAATGGGTATAAACTTAACGAGTTTAGAAAACAATTTACTCCTTGTAAATACATCAACATAGACTCAACTTTTGTTCCAGTACCATCAAACATTAGTTTGCAATCACAAGGTCCTGAAATCTACAATGAACACGATTGAATTGTTCAATAATTACTTTCCCGAAAAAGCTGTCACCATTCGATTTCCATTGAGAAGAATCATCAAGGTTTTGCATTGGTACAAAGATCAGATGACAAAAAGTATATAGAAAGCCATCTCAGACCACACAATGACTTATTAGCTCAGGTCTCACTGAAAACTATCATCGTAATATGTACTGTAGAACGATAGAAAATAACTTGGTATATAATATTTTAAATAAAACACTCGGCTTACATATATTTCCATGTACGATAATCTATAACCTCTAAATCCCAGTAAACTGTGATTCTGTTTCAAAGTTAGGAACGTACTTAGGATAATCTGTCATAAGCAAGAATCTTTTCGTTATTTACGAAAACGTTTAACGTAAAAATGAAGTTTTGCCATTTTTTAAACTGTTATTAACTATTATTCAAGTTTAATCCGTTTTTTCTGTAAGAGATTCTGGACGAAGTGTCTGGTGGAAGGCAAGGGTTTACCCCTTTTCAACATCTACCCCTACCTTTTATGATTTTTTACAGTATTTATAAATGAGACCAGGTGCGAATAATTCCTCGTCACGATGTGTACATTTACACCTTTCACACTGCTACACTACAATAAAAAAAACATCCGCTGCGTTTCAAATTTACGCTCTGGCTATATAAAAACAGTCTCTGATAAGATCTTTATCTTTACGTGAAAAATTACGAACTTGACACTTCTGATAGTGAGTCTATACAGTCAGTCACTTCCTATTTGTACAATTGGAGGGGGGGGGGGGGGGAACTGTCCACTTTTTCGATCTTCAGACGCCTAAAGGAAATACTGTTTTGAACAATAACTCTTACTACAGATTAAAAGTATTAGCTGCTAATTAGAATATGTGTTCGTGAATGATACATAAATTTTGTTACGAAACAAGGTCTTGCAAAATAAATAAGCAACCGATTTTTAACGTCCCATATTGCATATGCTCCCTGACCTCTTCACGACAATCGTACACTTTAATTCCTTCCGAATCAATTTGTTATTGCATGAAAAAACACTGACGTGTTGTAGTATCCCTAAGAAATATCTGTGGTCTGACAAGACGGGATTTCGAGATGCGGATATTTCAGACCGTGACAAATACTTTTATCAAATGAGTGCACAAGAATGTAGGAGCAACTCGACACGTTTTGCCGAGTGTACGAGATAATTTCTCCTGGTTAATATGAATTATTGCATTATCGAGTTTGGGACTAATAATACACTTGTCTTTGAATGGGTAGCGGCGGTAACGAACATACCGTCGCAAAAGTGTCTTAGCCATAAGAAAGTACACTGAAACCTCTCCGACACGTTGTAAATAAATTAAGCTGCTCACGGAATCGATAATTTAACTTTCAGGCCATAAACTATTACTGAAACTAATAAGATGACCTACAACTTGAAAATAGGATCTAAAATCACAGAAATTAACCAAAGGAATACATTCCGAAAGAGAATGAACGAACAGTAAACTCCAGGTGAACAGCTACAGCTTAGCAACATATATCAACATTTACAAGAAGCAATAATACTAAAGAATGTCTTAGTTTAACTCTGGAGCAAAATCATAACAATTATGTTCTCAGTCTTGTAGCTCTAACGAGTAACGAAAGACATTTTCACTCAATACATTCTCATCCTTAAAAGAAAACCTACAAAGGTGTTCTTTGATGATAAAATTAAAATTTGCAATCCTCTGGTTATTGTTGCGCGAACACTTCCGACCTTAAAACTTTAACCTGCTGTAATATGCAAAGTAATGTGTTTGCAAAATAATTCATTCACAATCATAATTTATAAACAATACAACAAAAACATGGAAAATACAAAATCTACACTTACAAGTGCAAACAAACACATGTGGAACTTTTTCTTATGTAGAAAGCATGAATACAAAATAGTTGAATCATCCCTTCCCCTCACAAAAAAAAGTACGTATAAACCCTTCCATTAATTAGCTAAGATCATACTATCAAACCAAACCGTATTTGTCCAAAAAATTTACAGTTTGCAACACCACACCAACTCGAGAGAGATAACATGGTCAAGAATCAAACGATTTACAATTATACAAAGTTTGTGGCATTAGACAGAAGTTGTTTTCGTATAACGCTTAGAATAATTGACTGCAGACGATGTAACAGTTACCAACCTAGCCATGGAGGTTGGTTCATCTTATGGATAGCAACATTTGTAAGATTGACTGGTAAGTTAATGAGAGCGTGTTTCCTGTTTAATTTTTCCAAAGTCTTCCTGATTATGTGCCTGAAATAGAATTTAAATATATAAGAAAATTATCACATATATGCAATTAGGATGCCCCTTATTAAAATGACAACAATTTATTTGGTCTCAGCCCTTCATATACTAAAATAAACCACGAAAAAAAAAAATAGGTTGAGTAATATTAACTGGTGCCACAATTGACCTTAAGTTGCGGACCTTCTTCCCAATATATGTATTAAAATGGTTTGGTTATTCTACAAGTATTACCTTTTTTGGGTTTTAACTAAGTAGTGACGTTACAGTAACGTCACGAATGAGAGAAATTTCCAATGGTAGAAGTTTGTAATAGTAAAGTTTGAAGATTGTAATAGTAGCCTAAATTACATAGCCCGTCTTAGAAGACATAATGAACGTGTATTTCTCCTGTGGGTTTAAATAAGGGGTTGCTCCTCATATGTTGAAGTGAACACGAAGTCCTAAAAGCTCGATACATTCATTTGGTAAATTTTGGGAGTTATTGGAGAATTCTTAACATCGCCTTTTTTGAAGAAAATAGTACATTCATTTCATTGAGACCAGCTAGTGTTCGGACGCAGTAGTGTGTTTTGAAGACATCCTGTACCATATAAATACAAAGGAACTGCATGTTATGCAATGCCCCAGATTCGGTGCTTTTGTATTCCAAAGGCCTATGGAACACATCTCTTTCACAATGTCATGATGTTTCTGTAACAGATCAAAATTTGTAAGAAATATTATTTATATAATCGACTGATAGTTCCGTTGGGTCTTGAAACCTGAAAAATTGGAAAATAAGTTACCTCCGCCTCCCCAACCCTCCCAAAAATACTTTGAATCTATAACAGCTGACAGATGTGGGCCAAGTAACCTCGTCCTGTGAACCACATCTGTTAACACAAGTTGATTTAAACGACCTTGCTGAGGATTTGAAATTGTCCAAAAGCAGTCTCCAAGGAAATTCCCAGACTTTTCCAAGTTTTCAAATAATTTTCGCCATTTCCAAACTTTTTTCCTCTTGTACTGCTATATATATATATATGTGTGTGTATTCACTTATGGTGAGACTAAAATTTAGAATAATATTTCGATGAATACAAGCCTGCATCTGAATACTATTACTAAAAGAGAGACTTCAAATATTTTATAGACTCACCTCAGGTCATTTGTCAACTTCATTCAGTCAATAAAATCTCGAAGTCCTTATTCACAGGACCACTTCAACTACATACAAAATATTTTTAGTTTTAAATTTTAAATAAAATCAGCCAAAATGTAATGGCTCTATGATACATGTTTTTACATCACACTTACAGTTCTTGCACTACACCCCAGGTGTTCTGTCAACTCACTGCAGTCTATAAAATCAGAAAACTCTCAGGAAAACTTCAACTACGCACAAAACAAATTTAATTTTAGGTTTTCAACCAAGTTCGCTAGTATGGAATGGGCTATACCGCATTTTTCTTCCATCATATCCGCTGTTCTTGTACTGCACCTTTTGTGTTCTGCTAAATCTAGGCACTCAATAATATCATAAAACCAAACCTTCATTTCAAGTATTTACAAAACACTTATTTTCAAGTTTCGAATAAAATTAGCCAATATGGAATACCTGCTACACTTTTCAATATTTCACCCTCTTCGTCTTGTAATTCCTTTACCAGGATTTCAGCGTATTTCTTTCTTGCTCTTTCCTCGGCATCCTCTGCAGCTTTCTGCGCTGCTCTGTAGCTTCTTTGTAGAATGAGTATACATTACGAGCAGAAGGTATCATCGGTTTAGTTAATGGAGACACTCCAATCTCTCTGATGACATAACACTGCCTCTGCGTAACCAAAGACTCTTCCTTCTGGCTGTCCATTAAAGATTTTTTGTTAATAGAGAATCAGCTTCAAAATTCGCATTCCCATGTGACATCACACACCATACTCTCATGACAACTTTGGTATTTTCAACATCATGTACTGAAATCAACAGATCGTTCCAAAAATGATCCACACGCTTTTTAATTCCTGTGCAACTCTGCCTGCACATGTACCATCCATCCACTTTCTTTCAACCAGGGCAGTTAGAAGTGTCTCAAAATATTCTTGATGCCAGTTTCTCGTTAGCCGCAACACACGGATCAAATACTGACCTTTTGTCAGCCTGTAAGAAAGTGGACTTTCCAGAGCAGATACCTTAGGTGAATTCTTCAGTGCACATTTGTTGATGACGTCAGGCGTAACAATTTGCTCCATCTGGCCTTTTACAAGAGAAGATAGCGTTGAACAGAAAAGGAACAAGAGGACAATCTAACTGAAATTGATAAAAATAAATCTTTGTATGTCACAAGCAAGGGATTTTACAAAATGTTAGCTTCGCGAACAAAATGGAATCCTGAAAATGTCGTTGTACAATCTTGTAACGTTTTCACGCTGGTTTCCTCTTAGTCTTGTCAATTTTGGAATTTTTGCCCGCTAATTGATGCAATTTCCTTACTTTTCCCGGCTACATAAAAATCCGTCTTTGACCTGAAAACCAGGAATTCCCGATCGATCGCCACCCTGCATAAGTGACGAACACGGTAAGTCATCACCGTGCCATCTCTGCCATGCAAAGAAGCTACCAGACGGAGTGAATACTAGCTGATTACTGTTGGATACTCGAGCGCGATGTTCCAGATATCAAGAACAATAGGAAAACCACAATTTTCGAATGTTAAGATATGTTCAAAGGTATGTACTTATGCTTGTGTTTTAGCATCTTGACGTTCGTGGAACATACAAACTGACGCAATGGGGACCAATTAGCTCTCTCTGGCTTCAGCGTGCAACGTGCTATTAGGATCAGATACATTTCTTCACGTGCCAAACAAAACGTTGAGTTTTGTTGCCCAGTGCAATTATATATATTCTATATATAGTTAGTACCTATAGAAAAGTTATGTTTGGAGTTCAATTGCCAAGTTGTATAAATTTAATACGCGAAATAAATTGAGTGATGCACATATACTAAGCCCTGGGTACCATTTAATTTCATACAACGGGATACGATTTTTCACACATACATTTGGTTATAATTGGAACCAACCTAAGTACGTATTAGCAATTTTGAACCTGAAAGCCATGCTACATTTCCAGACATGACTTTTATTCACATGAATACATAAGAATAGGGTTCTTTCCAAAGAAAATACGTTGTCGAAACTGATGAGTTATTATGCAGATAAATCCAAAAGGAATTAAATTACCATAGAAAGTGAAGAGAGCGATTATTCGAACCCTGCCCAGGATAGCTATTCTCACTGAGCTATTGCTAAGATTCACCATCAATTTTACCAAATGAGCACCGGACTGATATTAAATTATACGTACTAACCCCTTTTTCACAATTTAATTCCTTGTGAGTTGCTCTGGCTTTGGTATTTTATCTCATGGCCCACGGAACTAGTACATTCTAAATATATATTACATAAGCGCAGACACACAAATTATTTCAAAATTTACATTATGTATTTAATTTAGTACATCATATGGACAGATAAATTATTGGAATAAATCATACATACGAAATTTACTTTTTAATTTATTTAAGCAGCGTGCTTTTGCTGTTTTCGGATTTACAGTGCACTGGTTTCCTTGACGCCCATGACGTGAATGGTTTTTGCTCGTATTCCATTAATCAAAACAATAACAATATGGTACGAGAATTGTTCACATTTAAGTGAACACTTCATAATTATATAAGAAAGGAACACACAGATATAATTCAATATCAATGTTTACTAGTATCGCTCTGTTGTAATGCATTGGCGCCTTTGATCTGGTAGCTTCAGTATTCCGCGTAAAAAGCGATTTCGCTTGAGATTTGCTCACCTCTAACACATTCAATATCATCCTTATTACAGGCGCACTGTCCACTACCTCGTCCTGTTCAGGGATTAAAGTCCGATGAGGCGAGATAAGGGCCGTCTTTCATGAAAGGACTCTACATTTTGATGCTCTTCTTGTTATTTACGTTTCAAGTACAAATAATCTGCAGACGATCTGGAAGAGTGCAGAATGCGAAGTTTTCGTTTTTAGAAAATATACGCTGGTCTTTTCAATCTGCACTTTGTACTCTGCGAACTTCACAGAGGGAAGAGATTCTTTTGTTTAACACATTGCAAAATTTTGGAAAAATAAAGACTTTCAATTGAAAACTTTTCACATGAAAGACTTTATGAAACACAAATGTCTAAGAGTGTTCAAAATATTCTCACTCTGCAAGTTGCTACTGCTTTTTAAAATTTTATTTAAAGCCTTTAGGCAACTTTGGCTCAGCTCGTATGGTTGACAGGAGAATTGGTGTAATGAAAAAAAGAGGGAGAACGCCGAGAAAACCCACGCACACGGTGTTTGTCCACCACAAAGTCCGTTTCTATACGCTCTGCGACATATTAGTACATGAAACGAAGTAATAATAATAATAAAACAGTGAAGAATGAAGTGCGGAAAACATTTTCATGAAACACACTTGTGACATATTAGTAGAAACACTCATGGAATACAATTACTCTGCACTCTAAAATTGCGGCAAAGTTAAAAGTGCAGAGTGAAGACCTGTTCATGAAATAGGACCCAGAACTGTGTGTATATATATATATATATAAATAAATAAACACTAAGTTTTACAGTATCTAAGGCTGCATCCCAGCTACGTTCATTCTTACATATTACGAAGGAGTGGAGAAAAGAAATCAGTTTGGTCTTAAATAAACGGATCATCTCCAGCATATACCTGGTGGAACTTAGGGAAAGAAAAGCCTTAAAAGAAGCGATCGCTCGAACTCCGAAAACTTCAGAGTACGAGACGAAAAGTCTCTTTTGATTTCTGAACTACCGCTATTTATTTTTTTATTTCGTCTTGTTTTACATGGCGAAGTTAAGGCCATCACGGTCTTTTCTTACACTCAACCATCAATACAGGGTAATTAAAAATTTCAATTAAAAAAAACATAATAATAATCAATCTATAAACTAATGATAAAAAAGTAAACGAAAATAAAAGTAGACTAAACTACTGTACAAACTAAGACAATCGAGTTATTATAGGATTCTCCTCACTCACACACATTCACACTACAAAAAATACGCAAATATAGATAATTACACCATTGGAAACACCACAGAAGTAAATAATAATATTAAATCATGACACAGTTATGGACATGGAAACAAAAGGCGGAGCTGGTCAACATTTAACAACTAGAAAGAATAAAACGAAAATTGTCTTTTCGGTGGGCTTCTTCACCAATACTTCCCAAGAACTCAACGAAATGTTAGTTAAAGAATCTAACGTTTTTCAAAGTACTGAAAGCTTCCTTAAAAGCTTTCGACCCATTAAATTTCTACCGGATTGATGAAACCCACTATTAGTCGCGTTGCACTGAGAGGTGGTTGTACATAAACTTAAAATTTGATAATGAAATTGACTCTGATTGAGCGGGACAGGACGTTTGGGCGCGAGACCGTATTATAGCATGTTTAAAGTAAAAGAATGTTTCCTATGTCATTTATTCATCTGAATAAAAATAATATTCTTTCATCTTTTAAAATTTGTATTTGCTGCAACATCCCGTCTAACTAAACGTTGAGAAAGACGAGGAAACAAAGAAACCTTTGATTGGCTCTCCAGGACTCACAGAACATGTTGCTCACGACAAGGGGCCAATCAAAACACTTCATCTGTTTTGTTTAATTTTCGACACGCTATATATTTAGGTCGACAAGCTTGCAGACTGCAGTATTTTGAGGTAGTAACAAAATACCTGACAATTGCCGCGTATTTGCTGTTATTTAACAGTTTACGAGACATTAATTGTTGTGTTTGCATAAAGTACTTGCCTTTTGTTATTCAACTGTTTCGGTAAATTGTTTATTGCATATTCGAATCCAGCTGTCAGTCATACTAAGAGGAGCCATAGGGGAACTTGTTATGTAAGGTTTTTCTTTTCGGGTCACCCTATTTTTATTTGTTGTCCGTTGCAGCTATAAATTTGACTATACGGTTTATTCTAGGTAGTGTGCCTGTATACCAAGTTCCATTAAAATCGAGCTCCCTCTGTTCGTGAGTATTCCTAGTTAGAAAGCGTTTTTGTGCTGTGCGTCAATTTCTGGACAAATTCTTATGTGACAAAGCAACGCTTTTGATCGGCTGAAAAAAAAGGCATGCAATAATGATTTTTATTCGTAGAAATTTCTAGGAGGCTCGTCGAATTACGATGAACGCGATCTCGAAGGCGTCGTCGGATTGTGGAAAGTGGATCATTAACTGTCTCTGGAGTACTGTTTGCGTTCTTTCTGCATTATGTTCACCCCCACTTTTTTCGATTTTTGAAAATTGTAGAAAGTGGAAATGCAATACCACAATTTCGAAAAATGGACAGGATAAAAGTTCAGGAACTTTCGTAAACTGAAGTGACAAGTGTGTGTAAAGAACTTATTTTAGCTCAGACTTTTAACTGCTCAACCTATAACATCTTAATTTGTGGGCAGTCAAATATCCTGGCCAAAGTCAGTTCTTTACAAGTCTGATCACTTCAGATTAGAGAGTCTTTGAACTTTTATCTGCTGACTTCCCCAAATTGAAATACTGTCCTGCAACTTTCCACAATGAATTAATACTCAAGTGTTTTTGTTGAAACGCCGGTTTACGCATTCCTTTGAAAATCAAACCACAGGTAACTGTCATTTGAGCAAAAGCCAAAGTTGCGTAAAAAATCGCCTTAAGAAACGTTCGGTGTGCTTAATTTTTTTTTTAAATGGAATGTGTAAGGTTCACAGACGTCCGCATTTATTTACCTGGTTTAGTTGGTAAATATGGCATTTCAAAAATCTGACTCGCACTGTTACTCTTTGACATCAAACATACTGCCATATAAACATCTCACGCTCGAAACTACGTTAGGAATTTAAACATCCATGGTTGAGTTAGTATGCTGCGGTAGTCTCACTAAAACTCAATGAAGACATATTTTATAAGTTTAACTTGTACTGTTATTCCTTTAATAACACCTGCTGCCATACAAACACTTCTCGCGCCCAAACGTCACGTACTTTGATTGAGATAGACAGCGAATTCCATTTGCGGGACACCGAAACCGTAAAAGACTTAGAAAGGAAGGAAGAGTTGTGATGGAGAATGGAAAGTAGTAGGTTCATACGTGATCTAGTATCGCGATTATGATGATCGCTCAGAAACTTAAAACGCTGTAAAAGTAGGGAGGTTGCTGAACACACAGAATTTTAAACAGAAGTAATGAATGAAATTCCCTTCGTTCCGAGACTTTCAACCACTGCAGCCTGTCGAAATACGGTGTTAGATGGTCAAAACGTTTAAGATTAAAAATGAAACGAACAGAAGCATTTTGAATGCGTTGTAGCCGGTAAGTCTGTACTTCATCTAGGTTAGCGAAAACCACATTGCAGTAATCTAAATATGGCATTACTAGCGCTTGTACAAGAGTTTTCTTAAGGGAA
>JAGDQP010052263.1:0-11885 GCA_022664845.1 Lepisma saccharinum | reverse complement strand
AAAAATATTTAAAGCGGGAGAAACGGCACTTGTCAAGGAACTATAAATTTATAAGTGCTATACCAAGAGAGGAGCTTCGTTTATGAAAAGGCGATAAATCGGACTGTAATAATTACCGCAGAATCTCACTGCTCCCAACATGTTACAAAGTAGTGAGTAATACCCTGCTAACTCGACTAAGCTTATGCATAGATGAAATAATTGGAGATCCCCAATGTTCATTTAAAAGAAACAGATCCGCGTTGGACCATATTTTCACCTTGAGACAAATATCAGAGAAAATACTAAATATAAAATATAATGGGATTGTTCACCTCTTGCTCATTAACTTTAAGAAAGCATATGAATCTATCGGAATGGAAAGACTATAAAATTTGGAATTTCGAAAAAAAAAACTTGTTCAAGTAGTAAGGATGTATCTGAGTGGCCCCATGAGCAGAATACAGATGTCAGATAGTTTCGAGATCCGCAACGCATTGTAGCGATGTGATGCCTTGTCACCTTTACTATTTAGTCTGGCGTTAGAATAGGCGATTCACAAAATAAGAGGACAAAAAGGGAATGAATGGCTTGAATCAATTCTCCCTATAGGCAGACGATGTTGATTTAATACAGGACAATATTGATGCTCTGCAAAGTAACACCAATGACTTGGTAGAAACGTGCAATGAGATAGGTCTAGAGGTCAACATAGAGACAATAAAATACATGATAACAAACCGAACACACAGAATAACGGATACATTATGATTAACACTAAGAACATAGAAAAATTAAACAAATTTGAATTCTTGGAAGCATATGTAACAAGCAAAAATGAGGTCATGGAATAAATAAAAAGCCGCTAAGCATCAGAGAATGCATGTTTCTACTCAGTCCAGCAACTCATTACCTCGCGATTAATATCAAGAAAGTTGAAACTGAAAATATGAAGAACAGTTATATTGAAGGTAATACTTTACGCTTGCAGAAGTTAGAGAACTACCCTAGCAGATGAACATAAATTACAAGTGTTTGATCAGATAAATTGAATTGTGTGGGCGGTAACAGAACTTTGGCATACGCCCTTCCCGTACGAGTACTTGAAAATAAGGTGTTGAGAAAGATATATACTGCCCGAAACGGGACTAGGAGACCGGGGAATGGACGAGACCGCTAAACGAAGAACTTCACGGACATTACGACTCACCCGATCTTGTAAGAATGGCATCGTGACGACAGGTGGGCAGGCCATATAGCTCGGATGGTAGAGAAACGATTATATTCCATCGTAGTTGGTTAAACAGAGGGAAAGAGACTGTTAGGAAGACCGAAACGACATTGGGAGAATAGTATTAGAAGATATCTTCGAGAAGTAGGTGTCTGTAATGATAACGGGCTTGATATTGCTCACAAGGGACATCAGCCAAGTGTCCGGCTCCGATTTCAATGTAGTTTTATTTTCTGATGGCATGTATGCATTATGTCTGATGACATAAATTGTTGCCATGGCGCATCTCTTTTAAGTTATTGAATGCTGAAGAGTTGTTATGCAGTTATTTACAGTGTATGGCAAAAGTCCCTTGCAAACTGCGTGTGAATGATAAAAATACAACAATGTGAGTATATATTAGGCCTAGGGGGAAGGGTAGGTGTGACCTTGACGACAGCCATCTTGATATCCTCCATCTTGAATCAGACTCAATTTTCGAAAATGAAAACCATAGGATGTGACACCTTATTGTAGCTGCAAATTTTTCCACAAGTCAAATGGTATGCTTATTTTTGCTCTATAGTTAACCAGTACGAAATTAGGCTCATGTTTTCTACATTTTTTATCTTGCGAATTTTTGTCAGTGTTGAATAGTGTTGAGCTTCCGCCACTATTTCTGAAGTGTTGAGAATTGCGATGCAGTTATTTATTTCAAACCACAAAAGATGAAAAGCCTATAGGCCTATGTCACGTGAACAAACAAAAATGAAATTGTAACAGAACGTCGTTAGATGAACACAAAATTATCAGGAAATATAGAGGACAATGTTACGGAAACGACCAAAATATAACTTCAAAGGAACAGCAGCAATGAATAGAAACGAGCAGAGGCATAATAAAGCTATTCCCAACACGCCTTGCAAATACATTCACATTTGATGTAAACAGATCTAATTAACGTAACTAGTACAATAGTAATAATCAAGGAAAAATGTTGAAAAGAAAGATATTTTTTGCACCATTACAATAATAGGAAAACAGCTGGCGAAAAACACAATTCGCAATGAGTGACAACCAGATTGAGGGAAAATTTGAAAGCGTTTTGGAAATTTGGATTCCGATCTTCAATGTATCCCTATTTAAACCAAGAATAAGCGATGAAGTTGTGGAATCTTGGAGAGAAGAATTGGTTATGAACAAGTGATTGGATTTTTAAGACATTGTTTTGGGAATGAAGATTGATGTTCAAGTTATCGAGCAAGACTCGATCAGAATATTTTTTTAACAAAGTTCCTCCACATTCTGTAGAAATAAACGTCCGCAAGTTGGATAAAACTTGTTGTCTTCGGACGGTTATGTAAGATTGTGACATTGGAATTGGACGGTTTCGTTGCTGTCACTGCAGTTTCATCGTTATAAGTGGTCCAAGAATCGACTAAACGCACAGAATCCTCTGGCACAATAGGGAAGTAAACCTTTTCAAACCACTCTAACAAATGTTTTCTCTATAAGTTGTCAGCTGTAAACAATGATTCCAAAACTCTTGGACCAAGTTTCTACGGTTTCCGGTAACACGACGTAAAGCGGACTCATTAGTTACCCCGCAACTTAAATAGTGTTAATAATTGTATATGAATGAGTTGTGGATGTTATCGATTGGATGATTGCTTCTGTTGTTTTCATCCCTTTAATAGCCACTGTACGTCCGGAATATTCGAGATTAGAATCACATTGATCACTGTTATTAATTTGTGTAAAATGGGTTATGAACCTGGTTATTTTTCTTGATACGATTTCATGACGTTGCTTGAATTTTGCAAGTCCACTGAGGTGATGCAGTAAAGATTTTTACATTGACTTCTGTTTGCTTCAAAGGTGCCCATCGCTTTAAACCAGAATCATGTACAATTAGTTCTTTTTTTTTAGATTTTGCTTTAACAAACACAGTAAAGGTATGTTCTTCGATCTCTTTTAGTTTCTCAAATCGATTTCCAGCCTCTGTAGCTTCATTTTTAAATAATCTTAATTGTCGTTCACTAGTGACAGCGCGATAACGCTTTCAAACAGTTATACAATGTAAACGGCTCTTTTTCCCAATATTCAGTATTTTGTTTTTAGTTTCTAAAGTTATTTTTTCCGTGCCTATATTGAGGGACTTGAATAGGGTGTGGAAATCGATGCTGCTTCGTCTTCTGATTGCGAATCATTGCTACTAACGTAACAAAGTGTTTCGTCGTCTTCCGGCTCAGGTTCCATTTCATTGAAATCCAAATCCGTAGTCTTCTCCGCGCATAATGTACTCTAAGATACGCACTCGTCAATAATTTGCACAAGTTGAGACTAATTCAGTCTCATGAGCATTGATTGGTGTCTCATGAGGCGTAATTTTGAGCTCCTCGTAGAGCATTTTAACAACACTGAAGCGGTTAATTGTGTGTCTTTTTTCACTATGGCGAATTCAAACTTGACTAAAGCAAAAGTAACATGTTATTAAAATACAATTCAAGTTCTATTCAGGTGGACAATACAAGAAACGTGCACTTCTGATTGTAAAGAACCGATGCCTCCAGCCACATGCAAACGAAAACTAACAGGCACACATCTGCCCTTCCACAACTTGTTTATTTAATCATCGTACAACGAAACAACAACCCTTACCTTGCAGTCACGTGGTACAAAGACAACTTGTAATAGATAGTAGGCGCGACGAGAAAGCAAATGAACATTAAATTCAAAAAGGAAGAAACAGAACTATGATTGTTGTCCAACTTAATCATCTTTTGTTTTCTTTCATATTTTTTCTTGTTTATTTATTGATGTTCTATGGCAATTGTTTTCTCGAATCAGAAAATGACTATTTGTAATTTGTTATTTTAAGAGATTGTTGTCGAACCACAGGAGGTTCAACTTTGTAAAGTGTGTTGATAAGAGCTTTATTATGCCCTCTTTTTCTACTGACTGGTGCTATTCCTTTGAAGTTGTACTGTTTTGTCGTTTGCGTAACACTGTCTTCTATATTTTCCGATAATTTTGTGTTCATTTAACGAGACTTGGTTACAATTTCATTTTTGTCTGTTCACGTGTCATAAGCCTATAGGCTTTTAAATTTTTGTGGTTTGAAATAAATAACTATATCGCAACTGTTAACACTTCAGAATTGGCGGAAGCTCACCGCAACACTATTTTTGCACTGACAATAATTCGAAAAATCAATAAATGTAGAAAACATTAGATTAACTTCGTACTGGTTAACTACAGAGCAAAAATAAGGAAACCATTTATTTGTGAGAAATTTGCAGCTACAATAAGGTGTCACATTATATCACTTTCATTTTCGAAAATTGAGTCTGATTCAAGATGCCGGATTTCAAGATGGCTGCCGTCAAGGTTACACTTACCATACAACTTCCCCCTAGACCTAATATGTACGCACATTGTTGTTTTTCATTTTTATCGTTCACACACAGTTTACAAGGGGCGTTAAGGGACTTTTATCTTACCCCGTAAATAGCTACATCACAACTTTTTAACATTAATAACTTTAAAAAAACATGCGCCATCGCAACAATTTCTGTAATCAGACATAATGCATACATGCTATCAATCAGAAAATAAAATTATATTGAAACTGGAGTCGGGCAATTGGGTGATGTTTCTTGTCAGGATATAATCCTATGAAGAACGTTTGTTACTGCGGTGATGTTGCGAGTTCCGTAAGCTATACGATAAGTAAGAGTGGAGCTTGGTAAATGTAAATTATAATTATTGGTTACGAAATAGCAGCTACTAAATTTCAACTTACAATGTGACTGAACCAATATCATGTGGTAACGGACTGTCTCATTTCGTCCTGATCATTTTCAGTAATACGATTTGCTTCTGAATTGTTACTTAGTGCACGGCATCATTTGAAATAAATGTTTTAAATTTGATTCGAAAAGCAAATACAGTTATGAATGCTAAAGTTAACGTTTCTGTAATATTCTCATTTTGTTTCAGAAAATTACTATCGTTTTAAGGCTGAACTTGTTCCTAATATATAGCAGTTGCATGTTTCGGATATCAGACTCAGAAATCAAGAAAAAACTGTGTTGTAATCTAGGGTCACACATGTCAAGTTGTAACAGAAGTTTTCTTTAGTAACACAAAGCTAACAGTTAATTATTTCTTTCGGTATATTAGGTATAAATAAAGACCTGGACGACTTACAACAGGAAAGGAGGGGGTAATTCAGCGAATTTCCCCTTGCTTAATTCCCAAAAAATGATAGACTTCATATGTAGCGAACTCCAAGGCTACAAAAAATGCGCCTTTTCCTAACTCCGAAGTATAGCTTGTTTTCGTAATTTATTACAATGCCACTTCAAGGCGCCACATCACCCTGCATACTTTATGTGATAACATGCATCTTATAGTTTATACATTTTCTAAAGACGCTTCTTTCCAGGATGTTAATGGGCCCATAACTAGAAGCCTCAATAACACGGCGAGGATATTCATATTCTCTGGCCAGCTCAATCCCCAGACTTATATATTTTAAACACCTGTAATTATTATCAGTTTCAGGGAAAGGACTGTAAGGAAATTCTCGCTTCCAGCAAGGATGGAACAATTGGTAGATGCCTTGCTGAAGGGTTCTAACGATATTGTTTGATATACCATATATACTATTTATATCCTTTTCATTTTTCAACAGTAAATGATTTCCAAACGAGTAGTATTAACATTTCGGAAAACAATAAGGGCCATTTTCTGCCCCTCTACCAATTCTAATGACATTTTGTACATAATAACTAGACTATATGCGAGTTTCAATAAGCCAAATCTTTTGCACATACCACTTCCAGTTATTATGGAAAGCGCGTCCAAAAATGACCACTTCCGGATTCTATTTTTATCGTGTTGTTAAGATGGTGTAAGCTATGAAATCCTAACTTCGTATGGAAAGTACTAATACAATGAGCATGTTACAGTGTAAACCAAAACAGTTTAACAGTTTCGGAGATAAAAATTAGTTTTCTTATGCAAACGTTCAATTTTCTTTATAAAAAAATGCACTTTTCAAAGGAAACCCTGTGTTGTTAAGCAATCCCGCTAGTTACAAAACGATACTTCGCTCAAATAATCTCCATCGAATATAGAAGAACATATTTAAAAATAATATTGTAATTGAAGGGGGATGATAGAAGAATCATTCTACACTCTCAAGACGTATTCTTGCGGATTGTAATTATTATAGTGTTGTTCCGAATAAACTGTGATATCTGAAGAATAGAGTAAGCAATGAAATCTAAATAACGTATAGATAAAGCTAATGTAATGAGCATGTTACTGTGTAAACCGAAATACTATGTATTTAACCGTTTTGTAGATAAAAAATAGTTTTGTTATGTAAAGGTTCAATTTTCGTTATAAAAATTACACTTTTCTCAGGAAACTTTGTGTTGTTTAACTGTCAGTCCCCCTAGTTACAAAACGCTACTTCGCTCAAAGAATCACCATGCAATGTAGAGACAAACGCATTCGACAATCATTATCTAGTTAATAGGGGCTAATGGCTACAAAAAACATTTTATGATTTTAAAATGAGAACCTTATGTCGAAGTAAATGTTTGAAATACAAATAAATAACTAACATATGTCTGAAAGTTTTTAAGATATCCAAACCAGATTTTGTGTGTCAGGTATGGACATTAAGAACACATCACAACAATAATTTCTAGTTAATACACCGTCGTGTTTGAAATAAAAAATATTTTCAACACAAGAACGACTAATTTGTCGAATTAAAAACAACTTTTAGAGGAAAAACTTTGTTTTGTACATATCAAACGCAATTTCTTATACAGTTACGCTGAAATAAGCACCATTCGATGTAGGAGCGTTATACGAAATTCTGATTTGGTATCTTCCGCTGTTCTTCAGATAACACAATTTATTTGGAACAAGACAATAACAATTACAATTCGCAAGAATACATCTTTAGAGAATAGAACGTTTCTTCTAACTATGAAAACCCTTTAGTTACAAAATGATTTTTGGATACGTTCTTCAACAATATGTGGAGATCATCAGAGGGAATTAGTTTTGTAATTGGGGGACTGATAGTTAAACAACACAAAGTTTCCTGAGAAAAGTGCATTTTAGAAGGAAAATTGAAGGTTTACATAACAAAACTAATTATTATCTCTAAACCGGTTAAATATATAGTATTTTGTTTGATACTGTAACATGCTGTTATACTAGTACTTTCCATACGGAATTTGGATTTGATTTTTACACCATTCTTGAGACATTTTGAAGAACCCGATAAAAATTAGAATCCGAAAGTGGCCATTTTCCGCGTAAGAAGTAGACATTACAGAATAAAATATAATGATGTAAATATTAGAGTCTGTTTGATCTGTTTTTTTTTTTTTGAAATTACAAATTATAAATTATATTTTTATCCTATCATTGTAGTTGGAATTACATTATATTTACATTAAACGTGCCTAATCCTTCACGGAAAACAGTAATTGTTTCCTCTAAAATCTAGTCTACAAAAAATAAATATTAATCGTCATTCATATGAATCAATTAAGTCTATGCTTACCTCTGATTTGGGAATTTCTGTCCTTGCTGAATTTTCATTCCGAAATGCTACATCGAGCTTTTGAAAATCGTGTACATTCAGTGATGGAGAATTGTAACTGGAATTGATTGTTTTCCATTCTTTAACTTCAATCCAGTTCTTGATATTTCTAAAGGAATAAAAATGGAACTCTTTAAAATTGAGATTATACGAACATTTTCCGTTGTTCAGCTTTCATGCATTACTTAGAAGGAATAGTTTCACATAAAACTTGGTTGTAACATGGAATTAACATCAGCAGCATTAATTAACATTAACAAATACAGCATCCGATAGACAAGTTTATGCAGTCATAGAATGTTTGCCAGAGTGAAGTTCTAATTAAAGAGCTTACTTTGCATCAAACACCAATCAGTATATCTAGAAAATACTTGAGATACCTGATAACAATGACTACAACGCTAAATGTATGTTGAAATTTGAACTGCATTAAAGCAACGACGGTAACATATATTCAAAATTCGAAATAGAAATCTCTGTAACGAAGGTCGATTTGCAATTTACGCCGGGACATGAAAATTAGCTTGCATTCAAATATGAATTATCTTACCTGCTGTTCTGTATGGGTCGACTAATCCCTTGATTTGAGCTAGTTCTCTCATCAGTCGTTTTGTAACAAGTTTTCGCAATCACAACTTTGCTGTCTGACCCACTTTGGTAGAAATGGAGTCTCTCAAGAAGAACTACTGGATTCAGACGTTTAATATTCGTATAAAAGGGTATAGTATCCCCTGAGCGGTTGGTAAATTCGGAACAAACGGGCATATCTTGTCCCTCTTTCATTTCTCTTAGACGTTTGGTGTTTTAGAAGTATATATACCTTAACAAATAAAACTTTCTAAGACAGCAGGGAAATCAAACTAAATTTGTATTTTTTCCAACTAGAAGAAATAAAAAATAATCATTGTGTTTTGTCCGAAAATTTTCGATTCTAAGAATTAACTGGCGAAAAGGATTCGTATTAGTACTTCCAAACGATTATCATTATTTCATTCAAAGCATCGAATATAACGTTTTCTTCACTGAGTCACTCGTACATACTTTCAGGAAATCCTAAGAGTCCTAGCATTCCATTAGCTAAAGACGAAACTCTCTTTTCACAGCTATACATCGAAACTTACACAAATATTAAACGTATTTTTAATTCAAAGAAACATTTATTTTCGTTCAAGAAACACTAATCAACAAATTCTATTTCAAATATCGTTCCCATTTCTGATGACTTTATTTTCAACTCCCTCGATACTAATATCTTATTTTCGCCGTCTTTAGCAATTCAAATATTCTCTGGATACTGTTACTTCCTTTCAATCTTCGTTCTCAGCCTACTCTCAGAGCTTCCACACGAATTGTTCTCCTGAAAGAAATGGAAAATTTATTTGACAGTACAGACGTCATAACTTCATGAACAATCGAAGGATAACTAATAATATACTGTTCACTGTTAAAGTAAGACAATGAATTTTATGGGCCGTAACAGCACTATGGCTTACGCCTGTTCAGTGTTGATATATATTTCAATGAATTTCTTATTAAAATACAAGATCTGATAAGTGAATCGCAGTTGTAACATGCACATATGATCCGTAGGAACATACGAAGAACGGATCAAACAAAATTATATGCATTTGATATTATAAAAACCGCGACCAAAGATTAAAACAAATATTTCTTATCTACGAGGGTTAGCAGATAATCATAATAAATGGTAACTATATATTTTTCTCTCTCGAGAATGCGGCTCCAGCACGCAATTTTCAAATATAGAATGTAAGGGGCCACTGTTGGGTGCTATTTAATGTATGAAGAATGATGCTATATTGGGAATACATAAAAAGAGTGGCACATTTATCGTCCTAGGGACCATCAAAGTAATCTCCCAGAGCATCCGCCGAGACAAGTTTCACGGCAACGACAATTTCTTCTCAAGTCTGACATTGTTTTCCATGTAGTGATTCCTATACACTGGGTATGTAATCACACAGGGACAAATACAAAGAGAATGGCGGAAGATATATTAGATCCCAATCTCAGGAACTGCTATCCAGAACAACGGTTGACTCACCACTAATGTCCCTGCGGCTTCCGTAAACACACTGACAATTACTGACGTTTTTAATTACTACGGATAATATATCATTCGAAGCGTACGATTACATATCTGCCAGTTTTTATATTGGAGAAAAAAATAAAAGTCGCCATAAGTGATTTGTTATTAGCGTCCTAAACAAAATGATGTGCTTCTAAGGAGAGGATTTAGTTTCTGGTAAATTAGTCTCCGAACCATTGCGTTCAATTGACCTTATCGGGATTTGAACCCGTGATCACGCGCACAGAAAACGAGCACTATAACGTTTTGACCACCCCGAGAGTGTCATGGCTTATGCCCACTCTCTCGTAGATAACGTTATATTAAACAAAAATCAGTGGAATATGACTACTTTTTTATGATTACATGCAGCTAGAGGCAATATCCTAAATAATACTTTTTTAGAATTAATCTATACATCACTTGGGGTTACCTCGGCAAGATAAGATAAAATGAAGTGTATGGGTGGTAACAGCACTATGGGGGGGTTAAATCGGGAAAGAAGACAAAATAATTAAAATGAATTTTAAGATATTTTTTTCAGCAGCAAACAGTTGCAGAGAAGCATGGTTTTACTATCCTTCAAAATATTTACATTTTTTTTTTCAGATCAACAAAACGCTAGAACTCACTTTCTTATTTCATATATCCAGGAAGCAAATATTTTTTTTAACACGTCGGCTTTACATATATGAAAACTGGGGTAGTGAAATGCAAGCCTTTACTCATATGAAATATGATCCTTTTGAGAAACCACTACTTTGAAATGTCTTATCCTTCTTGAATCAATTAAACAGGCCGGCGACAGCTTTCATGATCACTATTTCGAAGGATATACTGCAGAGATTCCAGAATGTCACCGTGAAATTATAAAAGTGTCGACATAGATTTAACAATAGTGCATGATGAACAGTATTTGAATCACTTAGGACCTTTATAACTTGTCTTCGGGACATGTTCGACTCTGATGAACAAAAATTCGTGGAGAAAACTGATACGGATTACGAGTGTAGTAATAAAAGGTTTAGAAAACGTAATATTTCAAGCAGATGAAGTAGGAGATATTGAGGTTCTAACAGGTAGTTGAGGTGTTTCTTCCAATTCTTGATAAATTGCACGCTGAATTAATTAGAAGAAAGGAAAACTATACATTAATGTCTGACAACTACGTGGTTTTCAGTAAGTTTCTGCAAAGTCCTTGTCATTTCTGAACGCGCAGCTAACCTTCAGGTTGCATATGAATCTGATCTTGAATAAACCTTCGGAAATGAATGCGCGGGGCTTCTGAAGACAAGAAGAATCCGACTAGCAAGCAGAAAAGTTTGCATTTAGTATGAGAAAAAAACTGCAGTATGTGTTTCCAAGTGGGGAAATTGCGTTAACAATATTTTTGTCTACTGTTGTAACAAACTGTTCAGCTGAACGTTCGTTTTCGGCGAGTTATCTATTCCCCACATCGAAGCAGACTTCTTCATTGATGGACGCTGAATATACTACTTTTCTTTTCAGAAGGGCCATCATTTAGTGCCTAGGGGCGCCAAGCAAGCTTAATCCGCCCCTGATGTTCAGCACATGCTAATGAGAAAAAACATCGTGGAGAGCAGTAAACAATGTTCTCCCCAGCAAAACACAAGCGTCCGAAATGTGGAACAACAACAGGTATTGTATGTAAGCATATATATTCTTATTCTATATATTTACGTTATTACCTTCTCTATGATAATTTATATTACTATTATTATTACCAACATTACTATATTTAAGTTCTATAAAAGATTGTTTCAAAAATGTATTCAAACCACGAATGATAGATTTCAAACTAACGGTGACACCAGCTGGGTAAATTCCAATCAAGCACACGTTACGGATCACATTCTCCAAAACCTAAAATCACGTAACTACCTTATTTTTGTGATAGAGAAATAAGACATAAATCGTTCTAAAATTAATGGAATGGCCTACAATATAAA